>JASDQU010100432.1:405643-428864 GCA_032191745.1 Picea mariana | reverse complement strand
TATGGTATCTTGCACTTTACAATTAATATTGTGAGTTGATAAAAATAATTTAAAATGATATCAAACATAATTACTTCAAATTCCTTCCCTAGATGGGGTGATAGAGAAGCAAAATGATGAGAGAAACGCCTCTTCAAGAAGCGCCCAAGATAGGATTGTTGGCATCCTGGAGTCTTCCCACCTGGCTGACAACACTTATGAGGTTAATGAAAATGAAGTTTGGTTTGTGTGAGGCATCATTCCTAATGTTAGTAGGTACTTGACCATCCGCTGCTTGGATAAAATGTCATTGATAAACACTCGAGTGACATTACTCCCCATTACTCAGCTTTGATGGATAATCATAACATGAGGCAGCATTACACCAACAACTGAATATTTCGTCCCATAGGTATTATGGTTTGAAGTTGGAATGTGGTTGTGATTTTTGTGCACAGTTTAAATGCAGAGGGTTGTAATCTTCCAGGCAGCTCAGGGTTGAAGAATTGTGTGACCTCTCAGCAAAAGTGGGATCCTCTTGTGCGAATTGTTCCTATGCACATCGTTTAACCTACAACGATGCCACCAACTCATGAATATTTAAGGGTATATCGTCGGGGGCACAGAGGCCCTCCTAACCCCTCATACTTTATTAACGTAATCCTTGAGCCCACCAGTCCAAGTGTGTTTCACTCAACTCACGAGGCGACCGATGAATTTCAACAACACCCCCCCGCCCCTTGTGCACACGTATTCAAAATGCACTCGCCTCTATGGAAGTCGAGGTCCTTCAAGAGTGCACCATGGTGCATGATTAGGAAGTATATGCAGAGATTGGCAACTGAGATCCTGGCATGGGCAACTCATATGCAAGGGATACCAAATTTTTGAAAACGATCGATCTATACTGGCATATTAAAACATTCATGGGAAAGATTATGTTGGATAGTGAAGAGGACAAGCGAAAAATTATGGAGCAACTAGCTGAGGTTTGTCAAAACTCTAGGATATTCGGGATTGCATGGAAATCCAATACTGTTGTGAGGATGACCAACAGGTCAATTCCCTTAGGCCTCTGGACTAAACTTGCCATGAGAGGGCGGGTGGGCTCTCTCCTAACTAGTCCTCAAAATGATATATTTTTTGAAAATTTTAGGCCACTTTTACTTCACTACGTGGAATCAATGTACTAGGATAGCTAGATATTCATACTACTTTTCTAGATGTATAATTTTGGTTTTATTTCAGAACTTAACACAAACTATATGGACAAACAATTTGCTACAATTATGTTGGTTTGGTTTCCCTAGTGGCAGGCCAATAGTCCAATACTTGGTGTACACCTTTCTTCACTTTGCTAAATAGAATTACTAATTTGGTTTAATGACAAAAAAAAATTACTTCAAATTCCTCTTCCTCTAACAATTGATATAGTTTTTATAGTGTTAGGTGATATGATTTAGTTTTTATAATGTTATTTTTATTTATATACACATTTGTGAATGATAATTATTTAGTTTACATTAGATTTATTATTATTATAATATTTTAAGTTTTGTATAATATTTTATGTTGGGTTGACATATGCTAACATGAGTGTTATGATCATATGGAATGAACGTTACAATGTCTTCAATAGTGGGTTGTAGAATGCACCCTTTTTCTCTTGGTGCAATGTAAATACTTTTTTTGGGTGGGAGGGGAGTTGTAGCATTGTATTTCAAAACAACGTACATTTTGAATATATAAGGACAAACAACATTTACAAAAAAACACCAAAGTACTTATGATATAGATTGAACTCTAAAGAACACTGAAGTGCATACAATTTTGTTTGAAATCATATAAAGAGGATTATGAAATTCCATAGTTAAAACTAAGTCAGGCTTCCACATGTTAAGTCCAAAAAAACATAACTTCCTAGAACAAAAAACGAATCAAGAATCCTGCATTACAACCCATGCAGGGGTTAACAACACAGACATAATACCCATAACACATTTGGAAAAAAAGGAGTGTTGTCCAGGGTCAAGCACCTCAAATCTAGCCATTTCCCGAAACAAACAGATTCAAACCTTGAAAAATCATAGCCTCGAACCAACCAAAGGCTAAGATCACAGATTCCATGGAGGCTAAGCCACTGCAAGGAAACAGAGGATCATAGAAGTTGATTTGATGCACCTCTTTCATTAGAAACTTTGTCGAGAGTGGAAGCTCAAGCCGAAACCCTCAGTCCAAGGATGGAAGCTCAAATAGAAGCGAAAGTGGGGTGTTACACATCAAAATTCCACACTTGCATATAAAGTGTCGTAAGTATCGCACCTAAATTGTCGCAAGTGTCATAACATGCTTCATGAAATTTTTGTGAGTGTCTCAACTCAATCAACACCTTAGAAACATTTGTCACAACCTCCAAATCATGTTAGAGAGAAAAGCCCCATCATTGGCGGTCCAAACAAATCTTTTCCTTGGAAAATTCAACTTATTTTTGAGCATTTATGGAGAGTGACGCCCCCCTGGCCATACTGGGAGAGTGGCATGGCACCCCCTCTTCCATATTAGGGGAGAACCACTGCTAGGATGGCGCCATGTTTCTCACTATGGGGGAGGGCCATTCTTGTTGAGGAAAAAGGTGGATCTTCTCCACCAAATTCTATGGGCCAACTCTCTCAGATTGGGTTAGTTATGTTCGACCCTCGTGCTTGGGCTTCACCTTAGGATCTGATCCAAACCTCAAGGGTCCATATCCTCATCCATATCGCTCATTTTCTCATGGTAGTTGTACTTCTCATGCCTTTAAATTGAAACCATTTCCATGGGGAAGGGAGAGGAAAAAATCAGTAATAGCATCGTTATTTTGATCTTATATTGTTCATGCAAGGGCTAGATGAAGAGAGTCTAGAGGAGTTGCTACATCTTCAAACTCAAATTGTAAGTATCTTCTTTTGGTTCTCAAATTAATACACTTGGACAATTTCCTTCAAGTATGTGTACTTTCACATTTACTTGTCTATTGTCATTCAATCTTCATAGATAGATATGTTTAGTTAATTATATTGAGTGGAAGAAAGGTATCTTTGTGGTTCTTTGTAGGATCAAGGAGCTTAGGAATCAAGCTCAAGATTTGGAGCTGTCACATACCCACTACCTCAATCAAATTTTTTGTTAATTTCTGCTGATACAGAGCCCCCGAATTACCTACGGAGGCTTAGCGCAAGCTAGTTCTTTCTCTCTCTCCATTCCCATGTGGTCGCGGATCACGATCACAGTTCAAATGAACGCAGTGTCTTTTGAATTTCACGTCTCGGCGCTACGGTAATGTCAAACCGTTCAGCTTTGCAACCGCCGAACCCCGACAGGGCTAGCGACCGGCCAATAGGGATGAATCCCAACAGGGCTAGAGAACAGCCAATGAGAACAGGCCCCGTCGCACGGTTATGTGGAGTACAGGTGGCAGAGGGGGAAGTGTGACACGATAGTCGACAGGATAGGAGGGGGCCCTACTTCACACGCCACACTATTCCGGACCCCCCCCCCCCACTAAAGGCAGAATAGCAAGGGGGGTCCNGAAGAATAGCAAGGGGGGTCCAAAATCCACCTGAGCATCGTTGATCATGATGAGTAAATCTCGACCGTTCGAGAGTTGCACGTCCAATTCCGGACCCCCCCCCCTCCCATTAAAGGCAGAATGGCAAGGGGGCTCCGGAATGAATCCTCAACCGTAGATCTGGGCGGGTGGACTCTGGCCATCCAGATCTGTTCGCTACTTACCCTATTGCGCATTCGCGCCCTAGCTTAAAGTTGACATCTCTTCCTCTCATCCGACGATCATGATAGACCCTGAGATCCTCTGAAAGAATCTCGTCCCTTCATCGGGAGTTATCATCACGAGAGTCCGAACTCTCGATCATGGGACTCCCGAATTCTCAATCCCCAGTTTCCTGATGCGGTTAATCTCTCAACACGTGTCCCTCGTAAATCGGACGATCCAAATCAGTCCCGGGATTTCCACCCAGGAAAGTCCCGATCCCTTGTCGCCAGGATTCCCGATCTCGCGATTTTCGATTTCCCGATATGGAAGATCTCTTGACACGTGGCCTCTGTTAATCAGACAACTTGGATCTATCCCGGGGTTTCCACCATGGAAAATCCTGAACTCTTGTCAACAGGAATCCCGATTCTGTGATTCTCGATTTCCTGAAATGGGTGATCTATTGACACGTGGCCTCCGTTAATCGGACGGCTTGGATCTATCTTGGGGTTTCCATCATGGAAAATCCCGAACTCTTGTCAACAGGAATCCCGATTCTGTGATTCTCGATTTCCTGAAATGGGTGATCTATTGACACGTGGCCTCCGTTAATCGAACGGCTTGGATCTATCCCGGGGTTTCCATCATGGAAAATCCCGAACTCTTGTCAACATGAATCCCGATTCCAGGATTACCGATTTCCTAAAATGGGTGATCTATTGACACGTGGCCTCCGTTAGTCGGACGACTCAAATCTACTCCGTGGTTTTTCGCCCCTATACACTGGAGTCTTAACCCTCGGGTAACTCCTGACAGATCCAACAGCTGTCGGGTTTTTCAGCCAAGATTTGACGGCTCATAATGGTTCCTACCCATGCATTCTTCCACGACTCCCTGGGCGTGGAAAAGATCTACAGTCCAGATACTCTCATGAACCTTGGGAATCTACGGCCCTAAACTCTTCGCTACCCACGAAGACATAGGAAAACCAAGTGGTAAGACATTTAACGCCCTACTATCTCCTACTAATCTAACGATCGTGGGTGACCACAGATTCCCCGACGAAATCTCGTCCATCGATTAATACCTATCAGGTTAAGATACTTAACTGTCCAGCTTCCTCTTACCAAATCTAACGGTCACGAGTGACCACAGATCTCCCGACGGGATCTCATTTGTCAATTCGTTACCTCATCCTTATGCTGTCATCTCAGTTTTCAAGATGATCGTTCCTCCTTATGCGGGGTTACTAAGGCCTTACGCCTTCATAACCGCCTTCCCAGTTCTTGATGGGCTTTTCAAGGAAGGTATTTCTATAGGGAGAATTACTCAGGGTACTACCTGAGGTATATAAGGATGTCGTCCTCTCGAGAACCAGGCGTGAAGTCTGAATTGGGTCAATACGCACACAAATAACAAATTCATGAGGACATAAACCATACGTAGTCTTTCCATACAATTACACAACTACTAGTACTGATCAAAACACCATATAGACATTCTTATAATGAAATCATTCACAGTTTCACAACCTATGAGCATAATTATCAGAATACATATAAGTCAAGATGCCAAAGGCAAAACACTTATTAGAAATAACACCAGGGGTTAAGAAACTACTGAGAGGGGTGCTTGTTTCCACCCAACCGTAGGCTTAGCGACTCCCAGCGGATTTACCACTAGCCACCCCCGCGCTAAGACCACGATGCTGTGAGACTGCGTCTCTGTCTTCCAGTGACCAGGAGCAAAGGTTGCAATCCTTCCTCTCTGCTATCACTCACTCTGCATAATGCCAGAGTTCTCCCCTCACGTCTGCCCCCAATCGCTTCTACCCCATGCCTTATCCTTTTGCGAGGTTGCGTGTGGCACGATTACCCTCGCGCTGATCAGGCTTGATGGCTCTACGGATGGAAGGTTCACCTCCCATCCCTCATTAAACCATCTACCTACCAGCCTGTGAGACATTTAATTCAGGGCCAGCGAGCCGCTTTTGGTTCTCCGGGCCAGTGGAGTCCAAATACAATATTAATTCTCGATGGAAGTTAACGCCACCTTTCCAGGTGCCTTCCACCGTCATCATGGTCTCTTTTTCTGCACATCCCCTCTCAGCAGTCCTGCAATAAATTCATAATGTTATTCACATTTATTGACCTTTTCCACAAGGTCCATTTACATCACATATTCACATTTATGAGTTTGCCACAGTTCTGGCCAGTCCAGTTATTTTTACAAACTGGGGGAAACAGGGTGTTACAGGAGCATCAAGGACAATCACTAGAATAAGGTATGTAAACTTTTATTCTCCTCGTTTAACTAGCTAAATTAGATCTGAAAGAAATATAGAAACCATTTGTACTTTCCTGTCTTGGTAACAAGGGTCTGATAATCCAAGGGAGATTTCACCTGTCCGCAAGGGAAATATTCCATAACAGAAATTGGCGACACTTCTAGGGAAATATTCGTGAATCCTGAATCCGTTCAGGGTCCTCAGGATTTTATCAGTCCACTTGTTCCCAGTTCACTTGAAGAATTTTGGACTTGATATCATGCCCATACTTTCAGACTTGACTGTCGGATGTACCCACCTAGAGGCTGACTGTGAGTTGGTAACTTTAGTGGCCATAATATTTAGTGTCTATACACAAGGTGACGACGAAGGGAAGTCTTTGTTGTACTTGGATTAGACGTTGGTCAAACTCACTCGGGCTCCTTGGAGGGTAACTTGAGGGAAATTGCACCAAGGCATAAGTCTGTTAAGAAGGTCTCCAATGTAACTGTTCCACCCGTTCAATCCTAGCCCCTTCTCACATTTTTCTTGCGATGTTGGATTTCATCACCAACTAGTATGTTCATTGGGAGAAGTCATTGTTTCGCCTGTTGGTTTTCTATATTTTTAGAGAGTGTTGTTTGTTCACCGTAATTGTCCTTAATATTGGTACTATGGTTGACAAAGGTCTTCATTGATCACCTAGGATTCAAGGGTTTCCTTTGAAAGTCTATGAATCCCTACCTCCTAATTCACCCGAAGACACTTTCTGTGAAGAAGTTGAAAACTATTCTGACACTGGGAGTGTTTCTACTCTTTTGATTTAACATCCCGAGGGAGCAATCGTAGTAGTTCAGGATGGTCCTATCTCCTATCCTTGTTGTAAATCCAAAATTGACCAACCCTCTTGATCCACTTCTTCTCTGAGTAGAATCTTCAGGAAATATTGTAACTGAAGATTATCCTAGATTACCCTCAAGGCCATTTGGCAAACTTGACATGGAACCATAATAACCCAATACAAATGAATAATATACAACCCATGTCTTCTCTATTGAAATGGTAGATCCACACCAAACTCTTGTTCATCCTATATGGAGAACTCCATTGAGTCGTGGTCTTTATGAAAAATTCAATTTGAATCGACCACTCTTTCTCCCTCCACATACATCTATCACCATAGGTACAGATGTAGGAACATCAACTCAATACTCTGACCACCCTTCCAAACCAACACTTAATACCGCTACCACTTCAGGACAAATAATGAGTGATACATGTCTTGTACTTCCTAGTCATTTACAAAGTACTATGATAGTTACACCAACCATGCCTCTTCAAGCAACAACTTCATTCACCCCAGAGAGACTTGTTTGGACACCTTCCCATCATAGAATGAAAAACCCTGTCATTCCACAAATCCTTACTGGGGGGAAATCCTCCATTAGTGAACAAATCCCTATTGAAGGGAAAATCTCTATTAGTGGACAAACAACTACCAGAGGGAAACTCTCTTTCAGTGGACAAATCCCTACCAGGGGGAAACCCTCATTTGGGGGATAAGTCCCAATCATTACCCAAACTATAGCAAGGGGGAAAGTTCCAAGTTCTTTTTTCGGAAACCCGCAACCATCCCGGGGAACACCCCATGTAGGATATTTTAATCCAACACATCAGGGATGATTTTCAAATCCCAACCCACAAGGAGGATCTCTAAATCCCAATCCTTCTAGACTATATTCTGGACAACCATTCCTAGGTGTCCCAAATCCCACTTGGGGTCCTCAAGGCCAATCATCTTTTCCTCCACAGGGTCCAACTGGTTACCCTCTTCTGGGTGAACCTAGATACCCTCCTCAGGGTCAAACTGGTTACCCTTCTCAGGGTCAAATCAGCTACCTTCCTCAGGGTCAAACTAGTAATCCTCCTGAAGGTTAAACCGGTTACCCTCCTCAAGGTCAAATTGGTTATCCTCCTCAAGGTCAAATGGGTTTTCCTTCATCTTTTACCCAAGTTTTTCAACAAATGAATCCTACTTTTGTTGGCCAAAACCCACAACAACTACATATGGGAGGACCTTCTGGATACAACTTTCCACCACAACCAGTTTAGGTTCCTACTGGTGTCCCCATGCCTCACCAGTACCATCCTCAAAGTAATCGACAATTACCATTTTTGGCTACTTTAGATCTCTCAGACATGTCGATATTGATAAATGATCCCATATTACAATTCCCCTTCTGGCCAGTAATTCCCTCCAAGTTAGCATCACATATTCCAAAATTTGATGGTAAACCTGGAGAAGACCCGAATAAACATGTCATGACATTTCATCTTTGGTGTTCATCAAACTCACTGATGGATGACTCTATTTGTTTACGTCTTTTCCAGTGTACTCTTACGGGCTCAACGACAAAATGGTACATTGAATTACAACACAGATCTTTTAAAGATTTCAATTTGCTTGCAATGGATTTCCTCACCCATTTTCAATTTCCAATTAGATACGAAACCAGAACGAAACTTTTGACCTCCTTTTGTCACACTAACTCCGTGCACATTTCAGATCATATTCATGAGTGGAGACGATGACGACGGTTGATCAAACTGCCGTTCCTGACCAGTTGTTGGTTGAATGGTTCAAAAAATATCTGTTACCTCCTATTGTTCATGATGTAGCAATGGGAGGTGTAGTTATAGAAGAGGAAGCTATTGCTCGTGCCCAATATTTAGATTTGGTTTATTACCAATCCAGTACTTGGTATGAATTGATCCAAAACGCTCCCCATACGTCAACCGATCCATCCAAACCATCCTCTACCGCTCATTCAGACAACAATCCATCCGATCCATCCGTCAAAACTCAACTTGCCTCACAGTCGACTGGGACAACAAATCATTCAGTATCTACCCTGACTACAATGCAGACTTCTGTCCCATCAAGTTTTGCCTCAACTAAAGTTTCTGAAGTAAATGCAGTTCAATCTACTTCACCACCACAATCACGGGGGAGTGGAGAAAGAAGACTAAGAATAAATCTAAGAAAAGTACTAATCAAACATAAAACACAAAAACACAAGCACAACCACCTACTGCTGAAAAGAAACCACAACGCAAACCGAAATTTCCCTGTCTCATTTGTGCTGAAGATCATTACACAAGAGACTGTCCCCACTGGGAAGAAGTATCAAAATTATTTAACGAAAATTCTCAACCCGTTGTTTTAACACATCCTTTTCCATAACAACAGTCATTGGTTGCATACAATCCTACACCTCCCCAAGGAGGAAACCCAGGTCATCCTCCTACCGAGGATGCTTCCTCAAGTGCACATATTTACGTGTTCAATGTTGTAGATTTGACCACCAAGACTACGACTTATGACACACCTCAAGAGAATCCTAGTAAAGAAAGTGTAACTAATGGAACCATGACTAATCCACCTTCAACTTATGTTACCCCTCCGTCCAGACCTCTCCAGATTGAGAAACCTACCTTTGAATCTATCTTAGGTCTACCCAAGAGTACGATATGAAAGTTGACCTTTAATCGTAACTCTTGTGCTGCCCTGAACTACAACATTGTTGAAGATTTGGCACAAGCACCTTCTGCAATGTCGACTCTCGAAGTTCTGCAACACTGCGCCAACCAACATAGGAATCTCTTCAAAGCCATTGGAGCAATAGATCTAGATTCATCCAATAATATCATGTTTAACCTGGACAATTATAAATCAAGGATTTCTCACAAACTTGCGTTTCAAATCGATGTTGTTGTTCACAATCAACATATTCATCGCACTATATTGGATGAAGAAGCATCAACCTGTGTCATGTCCTTAGCTTGTTGGAAAGGTCTTAAATCACCTGGTCTTAATAAATCTCCTACCATGTTGAAAGCATTTGATGGACGACGTTTCAGACCTCTTGGACTGTTACAATTGTTAGTTGTTCAATTGGGGGGGAAAACGGTTTCCGTTGATGTGGAAGTAGCCGATGATCCTTTAGATTATAACTTATTGATTATAAGAAGCTGGTTTTATGCCATGACTGTTGTAGCCTCTTTGGTTTTTCGATGTGTCTAGTTTCCTCATCAAGGAAAAATAGTTACCATTGGCGAGTTAGATTATTGTACATTTGATGCTTGCAAGCAAACAACCAACAATATTCCATTTTTTGGGGACTCAAATATTACTTATGAAAGTGTAGGGGTAGGGCTACTGAAAGATTCTTCACTCATGGGAACTTTCCCTGCACCCGTTCCTCAAATTTCACAGCATATCGCCACAATAAATATGATTTCGACCATGGTACATCAATCCCTTGAATAATCTGATCCTTGGATTGTTCCTAGACCTTTAGAATTTGATACACTAGGTGACACTATGTTTCTTAGTCTCGTCGAGGCCATATATGAAGCCATCAATCCGCCTCTCCTTCACCCGACGACCAACATCTGCTGGCGTCTAATTCTTATTTATTACCATCCTGGTTAGATTCCTTATCATCGACCTTTGATTACATCTTACAGAGTTTTCCATCCAATGAATCCATTATGGAAATGCTTAATATGGAAGAGTCACCATGGGATAATAACCACCATCGCTCATCCTTTCTTCCCATTTTGGATGAAATCGAGAAATATATTTCATCTAGATAATAACAATCCTCAATATTTGATACTCATTCAGGATACAATCTCTGAGAGAAATTTAGGAAACATATCACAAACCATCAGTGTAGACATATCATAAAAATAAGGTATCGTGGAAAACATACAATTAGGCGCGAATTGTTCAACTGAAGAGATTGAAAGCTATACTTCCATGTTTAAAGAATTCCACGACTTTTATGCTTAAAGCTATGAAGAAATGCCAAGGATCGACCTACATAAATCAAAATTTACCTTGGAGTTAAACCTGTCCTTCATAAACTTCCCCTTGTTCATCCTAAGAAAACTATGATAATAAATCCAAAAGTAGAAAAATTATTGAACTCTAGTTTTATTTACCCCGTACCTCTAATTGAATGGGTTTCCAACATCGTTCCGGTCGCAAAGAAACAAGCAATTCACGTTTGTGTTGACTATCGAGATCTCAATAAGGCTTGTCCGAAAGACAATTACCCTACACCCTTCATCGACCAAATTATCGATAATTGTGGCAGAAGCATCATTTTCTCTTTTATGGATGGCTTCTCCGACTATAACCAGATAGATATTTTACTAGCTGATCAACACAAAACGACCTTCATTTTCCCGTGGGGGACTTTCGCATATCGGAAACTACCTTTTGGACTTAAAAATGATGGAGCCACTTTCCAGTGGGCTATGTTGTAAGCTTTCCACGATATCAAACATATTATTGAACCCTATCTCGATGACTTGCCCGCTCATTCGGCTCATTGAAAAGATCATATTGGTCATCTAAGAGTGATATTTCTTAGATGTAGACATTAAAACATACGTTTGAACCCCAACAAATGCATTTTTGTTGTTGAATCAAGGAGACTCCTAGGCTTCATGGTATCCAAAGATGGGATTAGGGTGGATCCCTTAAAAGTAAAATCTATCCTCGCTTTACCTCCTCCCAAAAACATTACTCAACTCCAAAGTTTGCAAGGGAAGGCACAATTTATTCGTCGTTTCATCTGCAATTATGCATAAATCACAAAAGGATTCATGAGATTGATGCAAAAGGATGTCCCTTTCATCTAGGATGAAATTGCTCAATGCTCATTTGATGATCTCAAACATGCTTTAACGCATGCACCACTATTACATCCCCCCAACTATGCGAGAGATTACATCCTTTATTTAGCTACCTCTACTTCCACTATTTTCATGGTGTTAATTCAAGAGGACGACGACGGTGCAGAACATGTGATCTATTATTTAAGTAAGATCCTTTCAGGACCTGAACTTCACTATTCACAGAGCGACAATCATTGTTGTCCAAAGATTTTGACACTACATTTTACTTCGCACTACCACGGTCATTGTTGACTTGAACCCCATGTACCACATCTTGACTCGTCAACTACTTGGGGGAAAATATTCAAAATGGATCGTCATTCTACAAGAACTCAATATCGAGTTCACCAAATCCAAAGTTAAGAAATCGTTGGTTTTTGTCGAGTTAATTTGCGATCTTCCCCATACCGATGAGGAAACCGAGCCCAATGATTCCCTTCCAGATGATTCATTGATCCTTATTAGTATGTCTGACTTGTGGTATGGAGACATTCTTTTATATCTCCAGACCCAATGCTTCCAGCTAGGTATTTCATGTGATGAACGACGTCGTATTGGATACCATGCAAAATACTACCTTATTGTTGGTGACACTTTGTATTTTCGTGGTATTGATATTGTTCTACGATGTTGATTAACCCATGAAGAGGCTGAGCATGTTTTAAATGACTGTCACCCTAGAGCTTGTGGTGATCATCTCTCTAGGATGGCTACAACCCATAAGATATTACGTGTCGGTTATTTTTGGCCAACCATTTTCAAAGACTGCATTGAGGCCATTAAAAAATTCCCACCCTGTCAAATGTTTCAGAAGAAAGCACATACCCACCCATCTCCTCTACATCCAATTATCGCCATAAACCCCTTTTCCAAATGAGGAATTGATTTCATGCAAAGTAATCCCACCTCAACCAGGGGGCATGGTTATATTATCGTCGTAGTAGATTGTTTCCCTAAATGGGATGAGGCTATACCTACATTTCTAAATGATGGCTGAACTACAACACTTTTCGTGTTTAACCACATCATCACTCGATTCAGAGTACCACAAACTATCGTAATTGATAATGGATCACATTTCCAAAATCATATGATGAGTGAATTGTGCACCAAGTTGGGTTTTCGACACAAAAACTCATCCCCATACTATCCTCAAGCCAATGGACAAGTTGAAGCCATCAACAAAGTCCTAAAACCCATGCTTCAATGCATGGTGGGGGTGAAAAAAACCACTTGGAATTTGAAACTCTTCTCAGCTCTCTCGGCCTATCAGAATTTAGTTAAAACCACCGCTGGATTCACACCTTTCCAGTTGGTATATGGGTTAGAAGCGGTGTTGTCGATTGAATGCGAGATTCCGTCTCTAAAACTAGTCGTAGAGCTCCTATCGCACACCTTTGTCGAAGAAGAACGCTTCCTGTATCTAATGAAGTTGGATGAAACCCGTCGTGATGTTTCTCTCATTAACAAGACATATAAAAAATGGATCAAGACCCAATATGATAAGTTTGTCCGACCTCGCATATTTGCAGAAGGAGATTTAGTCCTGTTCTATGACCAAGACCATGATAAAATTAGAGGAGGGAAATTAAAGCCTATGTAGCATTGACCTTATATCATAAAACATGTGCTAAAAAGGGGTGCATATGCGCTAATTGATTATGATGGAATCCATCTTAGTGAGCCTCACAATGAGCTCTACCTGAAAAAGTAATATGCTTAAGAAATATTTCATGTGTGCTTTGTACATTATTGTACCATATGTTTTGGTTTGGTGTGTTTTTAATTTGCGTGAACGAGTTTTGTTTCATCCTTAGCTACTTATACCCTTCTTTGTGCTTGAATGCACAGATGTCAACATCTTTCCCTATGCATTTTGGATTTGCGGATGGCGCTAGCTGACATACCCAGAATTTGGCTTCTACAACTTGGACCATCTACCATTATGGCGAGTTGGTGAGCTCAGGAGGGACTTGTCTTGGACTTGCAACCAATAATGTTGCATAATATCATGTCGTTATTGGACATTCGACTGAGGCCGCCTCTCTTGACATATCTCAAATTATCAATAACTTTGATTCCCAACTTGTGGTTTTTCAACTCAACCACGATACCATACAAAATCCAATATTGCTACGTCTCTACTTGAGGGTTCTCCATCTCAAAATATTTTTTACTTGTGTATAATACCAACATATACCGAGAGAACTTAATACCATTACAGATTCGTTAGCAAATTACATGTTGGATAAGCATCTTGCACATAAATGAATATTCAAGATAAAAAAAGCATAAACATAAAATATAAAAAACATCACATCATTGTAACATAAGAAGCTAAGACAAAACCCATATATATAGAGCAAATGTGTGTCGTAATATAGTCCAAAAAGTACATAGAGTGGAAAAATGTGGGCTACTATGCCTGTACATCATCATAGCAAGACTACATGAAACTCTACTCATTCCCCTGTACTACATTGTGCTCATGGTAGCACACGACTGCTTTAGCTACTCATCTCAAAAGATGGCTAATACTCTCTAGTACACCCACTGTGTGCCTCTACAGGTGTAAATGAACATACCACAATCTCATGGAGGGGACACCCATGGTAAGCCCCATGAGATTCCTTTCTACCTCACGAAGTCCTCTGGCTCTGCCACCTACCTCCACTGCTTCCTGGGCACCACCACGTCGTCCAAATGGTGAAATTTTAGCTGGATGAGCCATCCCTCTGTCTGCATGATGAAAAACAAACATGTTTAAATCTCTCCTTGTACAACAGAAAAAATGCATATATTATAAAACAAAAAATATACTTTTGCAAGTTCATGATCTTCTATGTTTTACCTAATACATCCCACTATGCCCCTTCAGGGAGCACTAGATCCGCACTGCCCCTAAAATCAACCTTGACATAAGGGTAGTCCTCTACCATCACAATTTTCCTCTTCCACCATGCGAAGAAGCTAGGAGTCCACCTCATTCCCCAACCGAGGTGAAAGACTGGTCCACCTCTCCATCCAGGGCTCAGATAGATGGTGCTCCATCAACGCAACCTGTGGTTGCATCTGTGGTACTCACTCCAAGAAGAACGATACCAGGAAAGATCTATAGACAAATTGATTTTATTTTCCTGCTCTACATATGGAAATTTGATCTTTCACATTTTCCAAAAATCCTGCACACCAATTGAAGATCCTCGGCTCAAGACACTGTATGACGTATGCCATCTATGATTTGGAAGAAATATGGGGATTGGTGCTTCCTGTGAGTTTGGTAATAGTAAACAAGATATCTCATAGTGGAATATTCCTCACATCCTTGATCACAATCCTTCCACTCTCCTTGTGCGATCCTGACACACAAAACTGTGCTACATACTCATCTGTCTATTGTGGCGTGGTTTGATGGCCGGATAGGATGATGGGTGCCCCTCTCCTCGAGAGCCAGATCAGAAGATACACATCCCCAATATCGATCTCCAACATGTGAGATCCCACTCAGAAATCCTGCTCATCAACATCCCATAATCCAATCAGATGCTCAAGGAGAAGTATTTCCTTTTGCATATTCTGTATCGTGAAGTATTTCAATAGCCTGCAGTTCCAGAGAGTTTCCCTTGCTTGAGGGTCATGTAAGGCGGGAAAATCATCATTCTCATGCTCCATTTTCTTTCATTCAAGCATTTGTTGGAATACTGATTCATTTATCATATTCTAGATGTAATTGTTATTGTAGGAGAAGATGATTTCCTGTAACATCTTCTCTCATTGTATTTATCCATTTTTTGGTAATGAGAAAGTTTGAAAGTTTGAGCTGAGTGTTCTTTGTTTTTGTATTATCGCTCCATTATTTGATGGTGTATTTTCTTCATTTGGTATCAGAGCAAGGTTGCTCATTTGTGAGGAATTTACGCTGAAGGATTCCATCCTTCATTGTATGAGTTGGAGAATTTCGATTGTATCCTTCACTGTATGCGTTGGGATACACTGCCGCCATTGATGAAGGTCGTGTTAGGAGGAAGTTCGATTGCAGTCTTCATCGTGACTTTGCCAATGGGACAGAACCCTGTAAAATGCAGAATAACGTCTAGCCAGCTTTGAAAATCAAACAAATATCAATCGATCGTACTGGTGTATTGAAATGTTCCCATCCATTTAATATAAACTATTCAAAAGGTACGTGAAGGAGCTTGAGAGAATTAGTTCTTTAATGTTTATGAGAGGGAATTAGTGCTTAAGAGAAAGTAGAAATTTGAGTTTGTATATGAGATAAAGTGTAAAAGAGATTATATTATCTCTTATTTTTTGAAATTTTTTGTAAAAGGGTTTATCCCTTATTGAATTGTGTTGTGAGAGACATATTGTACTCTCGAAATTAATAAAAGGATTATTTTGGTGGTTGAGTCTCATTTTTTTGGGACAATTGTTTTTTGTCTCGGGCGAAGTGGGACATATTGTGTTTTCTTTTGCCTATTCTCTCTATCTATCATTTTTATTTACTCTTCATTGCAACAAGCAATATTTTGTTGCCTAAACTTGTTGGCATAAATTATTTCTATTGGAGCAAACACATGCAACCTATATTCATCACTAAAGATTTATGGGAGCTTGTAATTGATGGATATACTATGCCTTTTGCTGATGAATTAAAAAAATTAAGTGATGATGACAAGAAATCATTAAGAAAGATAATTAAGCACTTTCACTTATAGGGAGCGCAGTTGAAGAATCTATATTTACAAGAATCAATGCAGTAGAATCATCTAAGCAAGCTTGGGATATTTTAAAGAATACATATGAAGGTGATGTTGTAGCTAAATTGCAAACACTAAGGATAAATTTTAAAAATGTCAACATGCAAAGTAATGAATCTATTCATGATTACATCAAAAAGATGCAAGATCTTGTTAATCAAATGAGGTCCTTAGGTGAAGATGTTCCAGAAAGGAGACTAATTGAGAAGATTTTAAGAAGTGTTTTGCCCAAGTTTCAGATGGTCACCACTAGAATTATGGTTTCCAAAGATTTAAATACAATGAATATTGATGAATTAAGTGGATTTTTACTTACTGTTGAAGAAAATCAACCAATTGGAGAAGTGGAGCATGCTTTTTCTACAAGGAATAGAGGAGGAGGAAGAGGTAGAAGTCAATATCAAAATCAAAATTATAATAGAAATCCACAACAATCACATAATTATCAAGGAAATGCATTTAGAGGAAGAGGAAGAAGTCCAAGTCAGTTTAGAGGAAGTTCAAATCAATTCAGAGGACGAAGCAGAGACGGTTTTCATGGAAGAGGAAGAGGAAGAGAAAGATCTCAAGAACGACAAGGTCCACAGTGTAATTATTGTCATAAATATGGTCATCTTGAAAGAAATTGTTCTGCAAAAATGAGAGCTATGGAAAACAAAGGTGCTAATACAGTTGTAGAAGAAACCAGAAATGAGAAGTTATTCATATCAAGTTTCATGGAACATAATGAAGAAGGTGAAGCATGGTACATTGATTCGGGATGTTCAACTCATATGCCACCTCAAGAGGAGTTGTTTACTAGAATTAATGACAACTATTCTGGTAAAGTTGTATTTGGTGATGATAGAGTTTCAGAAGTTAAAGGGAAAGACACAATTGCAATTCCAACATTGCATGGAAAGAAGAAGTTTATTGATGACACATTGTTGACACCAACATTGAAGAAGAACCTACTTTCTGTAGCACAGATGATGGAGCAGAACTATAAGTTGGTATTTGATAAAAAGTAATGTTTAATCATGGATAAGTTGAATCATAATGTAGTTGTGGCAAAAGGAGAAATGACTAAAGATAGAATTTTCAAGCTTTCTTTTGATTCAAGTAATTCACAAAGTTTGAATGCAACAAAAGAGATGAACAACAATATTTGGTATTTAAGAATGGGACATTTGAATTTTCAGAGTTTGGTGTTGCTTCGAAAGAAGAATATGGCGAATGGTCTTCCTTATATCAAGAATGATGATGAAGTGTGTGGATGATGTATTTTTGGGAAACAACACAGGGAAAGTTTCTCAAATAGAACTTGGAAGGCTAGTGAACATTTAACGTTGGTGCATTCAGATTTGTGTGGTCCAATGGAGACAATGTCTTTTGGAAAGGCTCGTTATTTTCTCACTTTCATTGATGATTTTTCAAGGAAGACTTGGGTGTATTTTTTGCAGGAGAAATCTGAAGTGTTTTATCATTTTATTGAGTTCAAGGCATTGGTTGAAAAACAAAGTGGTTTCAAGATTCTCACCCTAAGAACAGATAATGGGGGAGAATACAGGTCAAATGAATTCTTGAATTATTGTAGGAAGAATGGTATAAAGCAAGAGTTTACCTATTTCTACTCTCCTCAACAGAATGGAGTGCCAAAGAGGAAAAACAGAACCATAGTTGAGATGGCTAGGAGCATGTTAAACGCTAAGTCACTTGGTAATGAGTTTTGGGCTGAACCAGTACACACATCAATATACATTCTTAATAGATGTCCTATGAAGGCAATGTTAAATTTGACTCTCGAAGAAGCATGGCCAGGACATAAACCAAGTGTTGCACATATGAAAGTGTTTGGTTGCATTGAATATGCACATGTTCTTAAGGAAAAGGGAAGCAAATTGGATTATAAAAGTGTGAAGTGTATTTTCATTGGTTACAATATTGAAACAAGAAGTTACAGGTTGTTTGATCCTCAAGCAAAGAAAGTAATAATAAGCCAAGATGTTGTATTTGTTGAGAAGGGAATTTATTAGTTAGAACTTGTACAACTGAAATTAAAAGAAGATACAATTACTATTGATGGCGAATCATATTCCAAGTTAGTGAAGGAAGATGAAGTTAAGAAGAAACCTAAGTGGTTTGAAAGAAGTCATTCTGAAAGCAATATGTTAGATATAAATTTTGAAAAAAGGATTACCAGATCTCAAAGTAATCTTGTGAATTATGCACTTATGACATAGGTAATGAAGATGGATGAACCAAAAAATTATGCAGAAGCATCACGAAAGACAACATGGAATGAAGCTATGGAAGCATAGTTGAATGCTTTGGTGAGAAATGATAAATGGGATTTGGTGAATTTACCAAAAGGTAAAGAGGTGATTGGTACTAAATGGGTTTATAAAACTAAGTATAAATTAGATGGAAAAATTGATAAGTATAAGGCTCCTTTAGTTGCAAAAGTTTATGCACAGAGAGAAGGCATTGACTATATTGAGACATTTTCCCCAGTGGAAAAGATGGATACAATCAGGATGGTTCTTGCATTAACTGCTTAGTATAAATGGACAATTTTTCAAATGGATGTTAATTCAACTTTCTTAAATGGTTATGTGGAGCAACATGAAGTTTTTGAAGTTCCAGGTAAAGAAGATAAAGTTTACAGGTTGAAGAAGGCTTTATATGGTCTTAAACAAGCACCGAGGGCTTGGTATTCAAGAAGTGATAAATACTTCCAGGATCATGGCTTAATCAAAAGTTTATCTGAGCCCAATCTTTATATTCTTCAGTCAGGTCAGGATATTCTGATTGTTGCACTTTATGTTGATGATTTGATCTACACAGAGAACAATGTTGAGTTATTTAAAAAGTTTAAGTCACACATAATTGCCGATTTTGAGATGAAAGATCTTGGAGAGTTGCATTATTTCTTGGGAATTGAATTCTGGCAAAAAGAGGATGGTATTTTGATGTCACAAGGCAAGTATACTTTGGATATTTTGAAGAAGTTCAGAATGATGAGTTGCAAGCTAGAAACAACTCCTTTGGACGTTGGGTTGAAGTTATACGAACATGATGACTCCAAATCAATTGATATTACTTTGTATCGTCAACTGGTTGAAAGTTTGATCTACTTAACTACAACTCAACCAGATATATCTTTTGCAGTCAATATGGTATTTAGATTCATGTCAACCCCCAAGGAAATACATTGGAAAGAAACTAAGAGGTTTTTGAGATATCTACGTGGTACAATTGGTTATCGTTTGATATACAGATCTACATAAGATTTCAAGCTTATTGGTTATTCATATTTAGATTGGGCAGGTTGCATGGATGACCGGAAATCAACTTCAGGATATTCATTCAGCATGGGATCAACAAAAATTTCTTGTAGCACTAAAAAGCAACCTACAGTTTCTCTCTTCACATCAGAAGCATAGTATAACGCAGTAGCGACAACAACATGTGAAGTAATTTGGTTGAGAATAATTTTGGAGGATCTTCATGAGTAGCAGGAACAACCTATTCAGTTGATATGTGATAATCAAAGTGCTATTCAAATGACCAAAAATCCAGTGTTTCATAAGAAGACTAAGCATATTGATATCCAATATCATTTTGTTCGAGATTTGGTTCAACAAGGTGTGGTCAAGATCAGTTATCACAGAACATACGAATAAGTAGCTGATATTTTCACCAAATCACTATCAAAGGAAAAGTTTTGCAAATTCAGATATGATCTTGGAATATTTCCAAATGATCATTATGGGGGAGAAATGTTGGAATAATGATTCATTTATCATATTCTAGATGTAATTGTTAATGTTGTTTGTTGTATCTAGAAAGTATAATTAAGGTTAGAAAATATATTTGAGAGATTCATGGAGTGATTATTGGAGAGATTGTAAGAGAAGATGATTTCCCGTAACATCTTCTCTCATTATATTTATTCATGCTTTGGTAATCAAAAAGTTTGAGCTGAGTGTTCATTGTTTTTGTATTATTGATCCATTATTTGCTGGTGTATTTTCTTCAACATTTTGGTTGACAAATCCCTGCAAATCAATAGTAAAATGCATTAGCCAAATTCCTAAACAGAGAAAATGCTTTTTCAGAGGTCAAATTACAAAGGAAAAATTGTGTTTGCGTCTGGCTCCCCCCTACAAGATTTTACAGAGCGCTGATGCCCCTTAGTCAAAAGCATTAGGGCGCCAAGATATAGGATGGTGCCCCTCACGATGCCTTAGAGGAGCGCCACCCTAGTAGGGTGCATTAAAGGTTCCTAAAGAGCCCAAAACAATTGAAACATGCATCAAAATGAAATATAAAACCATAGAAAATGAAGAGGAGTATTAGATCTCTAACTTGGTTTAGACAAAATGTAAAATGATGGCCTGTAGCTCCCGCAATCGACACCAGAAAAATAACTCCAAATGGGAAAAAACTCAAGTGAAAAGGGAAATTGTGAGAGAAAGGTGAAAATGAACTAAATTTTTACCCAAAATGACTTTTTACCATTCACAAACTAGTTTTATCTAACCCTTTTTCACATTTATATTACCTATCATTTTTTAATTTTTTTTTCGCAATTATCAACGTTTTTTAAAGAATTGCTGACAATTTTTGCCCATGATAATTTATTTATGCCGGAATATATGATGTAGAATCATTTTGTCACCTTATAATCTCTTTGAGCAAACTTCGTCGTCCTTCGAGCTCAATAAAATCACGAAGAGTCATTTGTTGGGCGATAGTTTAACCCTTATTTCGGTCCTAATAGACTAACTACGAAAAATGAATACTCTGACCGCTTTGGTTAGAAGAGTTCTCCTTCACATTATTTTATGCTTTTTCAGGACTTGGAGACTAAAATTACGAAAAATAACATCTATGGAGTCTTCTTTAAGTTATTTTTAAACTCCCTAAAAAAGAAAAACAACCGAGTTTTCCTTTTCTGGACTCATAAAACCGTACATTGAAGGGACCATATGGGAATGGACCCTTACTTCTTCTAGTTCGTTAAACATAGGAAGAGGACCCTACCTAAGGTGAGTTATATCGAGCACCTGTTATCTTCCTTGAGCTCAATAAACAAGAAAGAGGTACTAATCTATCTGGATGTGGGAAAAAATTGAAGAAAGTGGGTCAAGTATCTTGAAACTTTTAAGGAAGTTGTATTTGTCACCCTTGAACATGGAATCTGTCTGAATTTGACCTTACATTTGGTTAATTCACTCTCCCCCGAGTCATACCAATCCCATGAGTCTTGTTACTCCTTCGGCTCATCTAAAGAGTGCCCCAGTCTTTGTCGCACTATGTTTTGGTCTATTTCTCACACGAGTCGAAAGCTGCCAAATCTTGTGTCGTGCCTCATAAATGTTCAAGGGAAGTCTTTCAATTCAAATCAACCATATACAGTATTACCATTTTCCATCCCTATGTCAGTCCATATTTCCAATCTCATATTGTTGTCATATGACTGTTGCGTATCGATGATGGAAGATAAATCAAGGCCCTCCTTCGATGAGTATTTTCCTGTCGACTTCAACACATCATCCAGGAATTCGACTTAGAAAAACAACAATACCTTGGAACCTGCATGCCTCAATGGAAGACCTTCTTACTTTCGAAAAAAGGTTTACATCGATGACCCCTGATCGATTGATTCCAAGAATGTCCGACTTCAACTCATTTTTCATGTTCGTTGGGATGTACTTTAGGTATCTTGGGAATCATTGACATCATTGGTGATTTCCCTCACACTAGTTAACGATATACATCGATGACCAGTAATCAAGCGGTTTATACCATGTTCGACATCAAAACATTTATTCACATGGATAGAATCGTACTATTTTGGGATCGAGACGAAGACCCTGGGTTGAGCACCCACTCTGTTATGTGTTTTTCCCAAGTTGCAATGAAGATTATTTGACTGATTTACATAGATCCACTTTGTATTGGTCCATGGTTATGTTCTTGTCATATAGTAGCCGCACTGTGTATTATTTTGTGGCTGCGATCAGGTCATGTCACGGAGAAATGGAAACACATTGTATCTTTGGTGGCCATCTTTTTAGTCAATATCACTATGGATCCGCATTGTATTAGTCGACGACCATGCTTTGAGTCATTTATATTATGAGCATAGGTATGTTTGTCCTGGGAATGAAACACATATTAATATTTTTTTATGAATGTTTGCAACTTCTACTAGGTTCTCCAACTCCACCACCCTTGCGTTGAAGAAAGTGTTTCGGCCATCAGTTTTCTCTTCTGACTTCACACTTTAGGGGGCGATATGTTACATATCAAAATTCCACACTTGCATATAAAGTGTCATAAGTGTCGCACCTAAACTGTCTCAAGTTTCGTAACATGCTTCATGCACTTTTTGTAAGTGTTGCAACTCAATAGAAAACTAAGAAACATTTGTCACAACCTCCAAATCATGTTAGAGAGAAAATCCCCATCATTTGCAATCAAAACACATGTTTTCCTTGGAAAATTCAACTTATTTTTTAGCATTTATGAAGGGTGGTGCCCCGTTGGCCATACTAGGAGAGTGCCATGGCGTCCCCTCTACCATATTAGGGGAGCGCCACTGATCCAAAATGGATCCAGGAAGGCCTAAAAATAAAATTTCTTGGAATCAGATGAAACCATCGCCATTGCATCAGGCTCATCGTGTTGATTCCAGTCATATATATATATATATATATATATATA
>JASDQU010100432.1:386587-405513 GCA_032191745.1 Picea mariana | reverse complement strand
TTTTTTTTTTTTCTGAAAATGGACACCATATGTAAAAGTTATCGCGTTCTGATCGTTTTCCCAAACAAGCAAAAAAGTCAAAAAAGTCAAAGTCAACAATCAACATGTCATACTAGTGACGTTAGCATTAGGTCAGCATGACGTGGCAGGTGACATCAACATGATGTCAACATGGACACGTGGCTGCACCAGGGCATGACACGCGGCAACCATTTTTTGCATTTTCAAGGTTGAGTTGGATTTGTAGAAATTTGACACATGGAACTGTATGAAAGTGACACGTGGATGTACGGACACGGACGTGGCGACATGTGGCAGGTTGTGGGATCGACACATGGTTGTACATATGCTGATGTGGCAACATGTGGTAGGCTGTGGGATCGACATGTGGTGTACGGGCTGACTGGGCAGGGTGACTGTGCAGTTACTGGATTGTACAGACCAATCTAGAGGTGAGACGTGGCCCAATCATAGAGTGCCATGTGGAACCCTGGATTTGGCCAATGATGACTGGTAAAAAAGTTTGTTGCGCTCTACGGGGGTCAAACCCCTGATCTCCTTGGTGACCAACATACTAACCTCCCCGCGCTAACCGTCCGGGCCAGTGGTGTTTCTTAACCACCATACGACATATTATCATTTTTTTATGAGTTTGGCGAGAGATGGGGGATACTCCTGGTTGGCAGGGCCAGCTTGCAGAACAAGGCGCTAGACCAGGGGCGTGGTGTGTGGGTTGGCGCCTAGCCACATGGACCACCACATGACCAGAGCCAACGAAAAACCAGGGCGCGACCGCAATGGGGGATAACATCTGGCCATATAGAAACAACATGTGACCAAGATCCCAGGATAAAGGGTCTAGTGGACGCATATTTTCCCAAAGTGGGTTTTTGAGCTATAGTTTGGATTTGTGTTGTTGATTTAGCCTGATTTTATTGGATTTTGACCATTTTTGGAG
Organism: Picea mariana; assembly: GCA_032191745.1. Lineage (NCBI taxonomy): Eukaryota > Viridiplantae > Streptophyta > Pinopsida > Pinales > Pinaceae > Picea > Picea mariana. The sequence continues at coordinate 404,555 of JASDQU010100432.1, read as the reverse complement.
GATCTCGAGCCCTTTTTGAGGCCAAATATTGGGAGTAAGTTGGTAGGTGACCCCCAACTCAAGATCTATATAAAACAAAGGTTTTTGACAGTCCAAGAAGGTTCAGATTAGCAGAATGCTGAATAATTTGGAAGCTTAAGCCATTTTTATGCAAGGAAGCCATTGAGGAAGTGAACTTTGGAGGCCATTTTTGGGAGCTACACTCAACCTTTTTCAGTGCCGTCAGTTGTGTTGGATTCTTGAGGTTGATAAAAACACAAACAAACTAGTTTGTAATCCATCTAAGATATTTCTGATGTAATTTTGCAGCATTGAAGATTAATAAGAAAGTCTCCCCCACTGAGACAAAGGCCCGAAGATGTAGGAAACTTTGTCGAACTCCATTAACATAATTGGCGTTATGGTTTTGATCCAGGTGGATATCGGTGGCTACCCACCTTTTCCAACGGGCTCAAAACAACTTTCTAGCAATTTTGATAATTTACTATTTTTAGCAGTTTTTCGGGTCCTAAACTTCCGGAGCCATTTTGAGGCCCTAAACGACGTTTTTTGCGGTATGTTGCAATCGCAACTGTTGTAGTCCTCAAATAGGTCTTTCCAATGGGCTATCATACGCCTAAAATGAAGATCATATGCAAAAGTTACGACCCCGGGAAGTTGATGTACTGACTTACCCAAACGGGGCCCACATGACTTTTGGCGCTTCATCTCCTAGGGTTAGGTTTTTGGATGTTTAGGGTTTTTGAAACTCCTGTTTATTGTAAAAATGCCTTGAGAGCCTCATTGTAATCATCTTCTTGCGAATGAGCACAACCGTCACATCTCTTCTTTGAGATAAGCCGCCACCATTCCAACAAGCTTGTTTTCCGTTGCATTTTACAGTTTCAGCTTATTTCCTTTTTGAATAGAAAACCAGTTTTACTGTATCTCTATTATTCTGTGTTAAGCATTTGGTAATAATCTGTAGTCATTTCATTCTGCTCATAAAATCCGGATCAGTGGTATCAGAGCGGTCTGCTCCTTGTCGTCTTAATGCATGTCCCCAACGAGGTCGGAGTACAAAGATTTGGGTCTCGAGCTTGTTTCTCTTGAGGACAAAATCTCTCGCACACCCAAGCAACCTCTCATGGAAGGAGAAAAGAAAGATGATGGGATAGGAGATCCTTTCAAACTGTTTATTGAGGAAGCCCTCACGCAACAGAGGAATGACATGATGGATAATTTCGTGCAAATCCTTCAGAGACTACCAATAGGCGACGCATCTTCTTCGAGGTGAGGCACCACACCCTTCAAGGTACAAATAAACTTCGATATTCCTATATTTGAAGTTTAGATCGATGCAGATGCTGTAGACAAGTTGTTGAATCTACTAGAAGGGTATTTCTCTTTCCATAACTTTTCAAATAGAGAAAATATTACTTTTGCGCTCCTCAAAGCTGTTCCCCATGTCAAAGATTGGTGGGAAAATTTCTGTGAGCAAAAGGAAACAGAGGAACCTTCATTATTTACAGTCACGGCCACCTGGAAATCCTTCAAGGATGCTATTAAAGAACAATACTACCCTGTCGGAAGTTATGGCGACTTGTCTACCAAATGGACCACACTGCAGCAAGAAAGAGACCAAGCAGTGCCAGATTTCACAAATATCTTCCATACCTTGCGCACCAAGTTGGGTATCAAAGATTCGGAGAGACATCTGGTGCTCAAGTATCGCGGTGCTCTGCATAGATACATCCAGACTGAAATTGAATTTATGGACATCTCATCCTTGGGTGTGGCCTATCGATATGCCGTCAAAATCGAGCAGAAGCTCAAACAAAGGATGCGATAATTTGGGTCGGGGAACCCCTTACAACAAAATCCAGGAAAGGGAGGCCCCAACCCACAGAACAAAGGACAGAGCAAAGATGCACAATATCAAGACAACCAGTCCAAGCCGCAAGCAAAGAAGGACACCAGAAAGACAAAGAAAGATACCGGGAAGTGGTGCTACTTCCATAAGAGCCCTTGGCATAACACTGCTGACTGTCGCTCAAAGCAGATGCTGGTGGCTGAAGTGAAAGCCTCTGAATCAGATGCAGGTTCTGACTCTGAGTCAGAACCAGAAAGGGGAAGACGGATCATTGACGCAGAACCCAGTGCCATCGTTGCTACCACCAAGCTCCGACATGGTGAACCAGACGAGCCAGAAGAAGGAGAGCGCCTCTTCCATTCCCAAATGTGGGTAAAATGCACCCCACTGCACTTCATTGTTGATAGTGGTAGCCAGAAGAACCTCATCTCAGCAGTGGTTGTCAAGCGGATGGCCCTGCCGACAACGCCGCACCCACAACCCTACACCATTTGATGGCTCCGCCAAGGAAGCAATCTCCGTGTCAGCCAACAGTGTCGACTGTCATACGACATCAAGCCCTTCAAAGATGAGGTATTGTGTGATGTTACTCCTCTCGAAGTTTGTGATGTTCTTTTGGGCCAACTTTATTTATGGAAACGTCATGTTGTATATGAGTCTAGGCCTCATAGTGTTATTATTACTTTGAACAAGAAATTGTACAGGATACCCGAGGCTGTCCCACCTAGTGCTATTTCCTTGATCTCTGCTAAGCAATGCAGGAAGGTCATCTCTCAGACGGGGAAGTTTGTCTTCTTCGTGATCCTCTCTCAGAATGAGAGAAAAATCACAGCCACATCCAGGGTCTTTGCGGTCGACCTCTCCACATAGCAGAAGCAAGTAGATAAGGTCGTGGAAGAATACTCAGAGATCTTCTCCTCGCCTACCGTGGTACCTCTGCACTACCAGGTCAAGCGCCCCATCGATCTGACCCCCGACGCACCACTTCCCAATGGGATAGTCTATCGTCTCTCTCTATTAGAGAATGAGGAGCTCAAGTGACAGATCCAAGAATTGCTCCACAAGGGGCACATCCGTCCTAGCTCATCACCTTACGGGAGCCCAATCGTGCTTGTATAGAAGAAAGATGGAACCTGACAACTTTGCATTGATTATCGGGCTCTGAATAAAATCACAGTCAGAAACCGGTACCTGATTCCCTGAATCGACGACCTCCTTGATCAACTCATGGGGGCCAAATACTTCAGTAAGATTAATCTGAAGTCTGGCTACCACCAGGTCCCGATAGAACAGACAGATGTATGGAAGACCGCCTTCAAGTCAAAGGAAGGCCTTTTTGAATGGTTGGTCATGCCCTTTGGTCTGACAAACGCTCCAGCCACTTTCATGAGGATGATGGACGATATCCTGCGACCATTCACCAATACTTTTGTAGTGGTGTATCTTGATGACATTCTCATTTACAGCAAGACTTGGGCCGAACACTTGCAGCATATTCAACAGGTTATGCACACCCTGCGACAGCACAAGCTATATGCCAACTTGGAAAAATGATCCTTCAGCATGGACAAGGTCCATTACCTAGGCTACATCATTGATCAACATGGCGTACATGTGGATCCAGCCAAGATCCAAGTCATCCGTGACTAGCTAGCTCCAACCACACTCACTGAGCTTCGGAGCTTCTTGGGCCTTGCCAATTTCTACCACAGGTTTGTGTTGGGATTCTCCCATATTGCATGGGTCCTTAGCCAAATAACCAGGGGTGGTGGTAAGGCGAAATTTGCATGGGGCCGACCCCAACAGAAAGTGTTCGATGATTTGAAGCAGCGCTTGTGCTCAGCCCCAGTACTTTCACTACCAGACCTGCAACAACCCTTTGAGATTGAGACTGATGCTTTAGACTATGCTGTGGGTGTCGCTCTCACGCAACACAGCCACCCCGTGGCCTATCATAGTGTAACACTATCAGATGCTGTCTGTAAGTACCCTACTTACGACAAAGAAATGTACTCCATTGTGCAAGCATGCCGCCAGTGGAGACATTACATTCTTGGGAGAGAGACAGTCATCCAGACTGATCATAAGCCACTGCAGTTCATGCAAACACAAGGAAAATTACAGAATGATCGCCATCAAAATTGGTCCACATACTTGCAGCAATTCCACCTCAACATCAAGTATAAAATAGGAAGCACCAACTGTGTCACTGATTGCCTCAGCAGACCACCAGTCGTGGCACTCACCACAGTGCTAGACTCCTATGGCCATGAGACCTTTGGATGGCCCCAACTCTATGAGACAAACCCAGACTTTGCCACCACCTACCAAATGTTGGGTGCAAAGACAGTTGTCGATAATTTCCATCTTCAGGATGGGTTGTTGTGTCGTCTGGGCCATATATGTGTTCCCTCAAGTGAGCGAGCGAATCTGATCTAGGAAGCCCACTACAGCTGGGTGGTAGGACACTTCGGCGTTGAAAAGATAGTGGCGATGCTACAAAAACATTTCTACTAGCTGAAACTTCGACAGGAGGTCAACAAGTATATCAGGTCTTGCACTGCTTGCGCTATTGCCAAACCAACCACTAAGAAACGGGGCCTGTACATCCCTCTTCCTACTCCTGACAGACCATGGGAATCCATCTCAATGGACTACATGTTGGGCCTCCCGTCCACCAAGCGGGGAAATGACTGTGTTTTTGTGGTTGTCGATCGCTTTTCTAAGATTGCGATTCTGGTTGCTTGCAAGAAGAGCATCACAGCAGAAGCCACTGCCAAGCTCTTCTTTGAACGAGTCCGGGTACATTTTGGAATCCCACAAACCATTGTCTCAGATCGGGAGAGTCGATTTCTCAACACATTCTGGTCGAGCCTCTGGTCACTGCTGGACAACAAGCTCACCAAATCCATGGCCTTCCACCCCCAGACGGATGGCCAAACCGAGGTCGTAAATCGAATGATCGTGCATATCCTGCTCATGTATAATTCCAAGCACCCTTGCACATGGGATGAGAGTCTTCGCTATGTCCAACATAGCTACAACCGAGCCCTGCATAGCTCAACCGACCACAACCCCTTTTAGGTGGGGTTGGGATTCCAACCACTGGGTCCCATAGATGTTACACTTCCCCCTGTGGTCACCTCGACCGAATCCTCTCCTACTCCAATTGAGGTTGACAAAGCCACTCGATTCATTGAGAGGATCCAACACATCCGCCAACATGTTCAGGATATCCTATAGAAGTCTAATGACAAGTACAAGCAACGCCATGATCAACATCGGGTTCCACATAAGTTTCAGGTGGGCGACAAAGTTTGGTTGCACTTGCAGAAAGAACGCCTTACAGGATCCCATCGGAAGCTTCGCCCACTCCGATATGGGCTGTACACCATCACCAAGGCTGTGGGGGATAATGATTTTGCACTTAACATTCCTCCTTTCCTTGGCCTGCACCCAGTGTTCAACGTGGACCTCCTTTGGCCTTATTTCCCACCATTATTGGACACCTCAGACGTAGCAGAACAACTGATACCAATAGAGCTCAACCCCGACTACATACAACAGGCATCCAGTGATTAGATTGTGGACACACAGATCAAGGGCACTCAACAACAAATGATCCAACTTTATCGAGTCATCAAAGCAGGGCAGCTCCTGCACCAAGGCAAGTGGCTCACCCGGGGCCAAATTCAGCAGAAATTTCCTCATCTGATGGGGGAACTCAACACAATGGAGACCATTGCTTCCTAAGGATGTAGGATTGATCTAGGTGGATATCGATGGCCACCCACCTTTTCCAGTTGGCTCAAAATAGCTTTCTAGCAATTTTGATAATTTACTATTTTTAGCTGTTTTTCGGGTCTTGAATTTCCGGAGCCGTTTTGAGGCCATAAACGACGTTTTTTGGGGTATGTTGCAATCGCAACTATTGTAGTCCTCGGATAGATCTTTCCAATGGGTTATCATACACCTAAAACGGAGATCGTATGCAAAAGTTACGACCCCGAGAAGTTGATGTACTGACTTACCCAAACGGGGCCCACATGACTTTTAACGCTTCATCTCCTAGGGTTAGGTTTTTGGATGTTTAGGGTTTTTGAAACTCCTGTTTATTGTAAAAAGGCCTTGAGAGCCTCATTGTAATCATCTTCTTGCGAATGAGTGCAACCGTCACATCTCTTCTCAGAGATAAGCCTCCACCATTCCAACAAGCTTGTTTTCCACTGCATTTTACAGTTTTAGCTTATTTCTTATTGAATAGAAAACCAGTTTTACTGTATCTCTGTTATTCTGTGTTAAGCATTTGGTAATAATCTGTAGTCATTTTGTTCTGCTCATAAATCCGGATCAGGTTTGTTGTTATTAATGTTTACTTTATGTTTTGTATTCTTTATGATGGCTGCAACATTCTTTCATTAAAATCTCCTTCCTCATTTAAGTTTTTGAATGGTAATTTAACACATGCTTAAAACACAACCAATTCTTTAAAAGATCATTTTCGGATCAAGTGGTATAAGAGTAGGTTGACAATTGGTTGTTTGAGTTTGGATGATTACCAGGGAAAAACTAATTCGTGGTGAATGCGAGCTTGTAGAAGGATATCCAAAGGTTGGATCAAGAAAGAGGACATCTCAAAGTGAGAAAATGTAATCGGAAGAAGGAATTTCTCAAAATGAAAGAGAGGTTCAAAGAACTTTATTTTCCATGTCGGAGATGGTAAAAGTGTTGTATGATGATTACTTAGAATGAAAGAGGCCTTTTCAAGGGGAATATTCAAAACAATACAAAAGTGAAGAAGGAGAGGACCCTCGTAAACCTCCTCCTTCACCTCCTTCATCTACATCTTCTTCTTCTTCTTCTTCAAGTACAAGTTCAAATTCCACTGCAAGAAAACAATATTATAAACATAAGCCTGATATGCCATTAATTAAACTTGATGTAAAATTTGTTTTTTCTATGTATGATGGCGAAGTTAATGATGAGAAACTTGATAATTGGGTTAGACAGATGGAGGTATATTGTAATGTGCAACAAATCAAAGATGAGGCAACTAAAATCAGCATTGCTTCATCTTGAAAGCACAACTCTCATCTGGTGGCAAAGTAAAATGCAACATGGAACTCAACAAGTTGGTAAGATTTTTCCATCATGGCATGATTTTATTTCCCCGCTCAGAAAACAGTTCTATCCTTTGGGGTATAAGGAAAAGGATTTAATTGAATAGAAAAGTCTTAAGTTAAGGAAAGGATAGTGAGTGCAGGAATACACAGATGAATTTCGTAAGATGGATTTGATGTTAGATGTTCCATTAACTACACAATAAACTCTTATTTAGTATATAGGAGGTTTTCCTGCTTATATTCATAATACTATATTTATGTTTGGACCTACTAATCTTTATGAGGTTACTGTCCAAGTAACGTATACTGAAGAAGGAAAAACTGGAGTTAGTGTATCAGGGGAGGCATATTCAAGGAAAGAAGACAAAAGAAAGGGGAATGGAAAGAAAGAAAATTCAACGACAGTGAAGGAAGAGAAGATCTCTTGCAAGCATTGCAAGAAAGAAGGGCATGATAATGACCATTGTTGGCAATTTCACCTAGAGAAGAGACCAAAGTGGTTCAAAGAGAGGAAAGGGAGGAAAAAAGTTGCAACAACAATACAACCAACATATTTGGGGTATGATTTAGGTGATGAGTCTAAAATCACGATAGTTGGTTTATCACGTAAAATTGGTGATGGTTGTGATTCTAGAAGTAAACTGTTGTTTCATATAAGGGTTATAATGAAACATACTAAGATCGATACATTGATAGATAGTGGATCTCAATCTAACTTAATTTCAGAGGAAGTGGTTAAGAAATTGGGATTAAACACTAAGATGCACCACAAACCCTATTCACTTAATTGGATAAGAAAATATCACAAATTGCCCATAACAAGGCATTGTATCATAAATTTGCAATTACATCTAAGTATGTGGATGAAGTAACATGTGATGTGGTGCCACTAGAAACATGTGGAATGGTCTTAGGAAGCCCTTATTTATATGATCGCAAAGCAATCTTCTTCATGGAACAAAATGATTATCACTTAACTAAATAAGGGGCAAAATATGTTGTACATGCTCATCACATAAAAGCAAATCAATCTCTTTTAACAATGGAACAGTTAAACAAGGCAACTTATGCAAGAAATACACCTATAATTGTGCCAAGTAAAACAATTCATCTTAAGCATGAACATGAGATGGTTGTAGAATGGAAGTTCAATCATACTTTGCTTCAAGATAAGTTAATGTCGTGCAAGAACATCAAACATATTGGTTCAGTTTCAGTCATATTTCTTATGTTATCACTGCTAATGTTTTCTACATGGATGGTAGTGGATTCAGTAAGATGTGAACGAGTTCAAGTGGATAACAATATGCTTTCAGTTGTCATGGTTATTATGCAATTGATTATTATGCGACAGGTACACAAGACAAAGTTTAAAGACAAAGGACAAGTAGGGTGGCCTATCCCGCACTTGATGACTGCTTAATACCCTTTTGGAGGACCAAAAGGTCTTACAGGGGAGGAATGATCCAGGAAGGCCTAAAATCAAAGTTCTTAAAATTAGACGAAACCAACTCCATTGCGTCGGGCTCGTCGCGCCGATTTCGGCCATATATTTTTTCCCAAACAGGCAAAAAAGTCAAAAAAGTCAAAGTCAAAGTCAACATGTCATACTACTGACATAAAAAATATGTCAACATGACGTGGCAGGTAATGTCAGCATGAATTCAGTAGGGACACATGGAAACACTAGGGCATGACACGTGGCAGCCATTTTTGTCGTTTTCAGGGCTGAATTGGACCCATAGAAATTTGACACGTGGCACTCTGGGTAAGTGACACATGGCTATATAGATGTTGACATGGTGATAGGTGGTAGGTTGTGGGCTCAACATCTGGCTATACGGATGCTGATGTGGAAACAAGTGGCAGGCTGTGGGCTCGACATGTGGCGTACGGGTTGACTGGGCAGATGACTGGGCAGGGTGACTGTGCAGTGACTCAAATGTATAGGTCAATCCAGAGGTGAGATGTGGCCGAATCACAGGGCGCAACGTGGTACATCGGATTTGGTCAATGGTGGCTAGTCAAAAATTATGTTGCGCTCCGCAGGGGTCAAACCCCTGACCTCTCGAGTGACCAATAGACTAACCTCCCCAGGCTAACCGTCTGAGCCAGTGGTGTTCCTTAACCACCATACGACATATTATCGTTTTGATGTGAGTTTGGTGGGAGATGGGGGATAAGCTCGATCGACGGGGCCAACCCATAGACCAAGGCGCTAGACCAGGGGCGTGGTATATGGGTTGGTGCCTGGCCACATGGACCACCACACGACCAGAGCCAACGGAAAACCAAGGCGCGGGCGCAATGGGGGGTAGCATCTGGCCATATGGCAGCAACATGTGACCAAGATCCTAGGATAAAGGGGATAGCATGTGTGTATTTTCCCAAAGTGGGTTTTTGGGCTATATTTTGGATTTGTTTTGATGATTTAGCCTAATTTTATTGGATTTTGACCATTTTGGGGGGATCTGGAGCTCTTTTTGAGGCCAGATCTTGGAAGGAAGTTGGGAGGTGACCTCAAACTCAAGATATATATAAATAAAAGGTTTTTGACCGTCCAAGAAGGTTCATATTAGAAGAATATTGAATAATTTGGAAGATTAAGCCATTTTTATGCAGGGAAGCGACTTTGGAGGTCGTTTCTGGGAGTTACACTCAACCTTTTTCAATGTCGTCAGTAGTGTTGGATTCTTGAGGTCGAGCAAAACACAACCAAACTAGTTTGTAATCCATTTGAGATACTTCTAATGTAATTTTTCAGCATTTAATATTAATAAGAAAGCCTCCCCCACTAAGACAAAGGCCTGAAGATGTAGGGAACTTTGTCGAACTTCGTTAACAATATTGGAGTTATGGTTTGTTGTTCTTAATGTTTACTTTATGTTCTGTATTCTTTATGATGGCTGCAACATTATTTCATTAAAATCTCCTTCCTCATTTAAGTTTTTGAATGGTAATTTAACACATGCTTAAAACTCAACCAAGTCTTTAAAAGATCATTTTCAGATCAACCACTGCTAGGATGGCGCCCTGTCTCTCACTATGGGGGAGCACCATTCTCGTTGAGGAAAAAGGGGGATCTTATCCACCAAATTCTATGGGCCAACTCTCTCAAATTGGATTAGTTATGTTTGACCCTCGTGCTTGGGCTTCACCTTAAGATCTGATCCAAACCTCAAGGTTCCATATCCTCATCCATATCCCTCATTTTCTCATGGTAGTTGTACTTCTCATGCCTATAAATTGAAAGCATTTCCATGGGGAAGGGAGAGGAAGAAATCAATAATAACAACATTATTTCGATATTATATTGTTCATACAAGGGCTATATGAAAAGAGCCCGGAGGAGCTTTTACATCTTCAAACTCAAATTGTAAGTATCTTCTTTTGGTTTTCAAATTAATATATTTGACCTATTTACTTCAAGTATGTGTACTTTCTCATTTACTTGTCTATTGTCATTCAATCTTCATAGGTAGATCTGTTTATTTAATTATATAGAGTGTAATAAAGGTATCTTTGTTGTTCTTTGTAGGATCAAGAAGCTTAGGAATCAAGCTCAAGATTTGGAGCGTCGAGGATGATCACTGGATAAGGTATGTCACACTTTTATTCTCCTTGTTTAACTAGCTAAATTAGATCTGAAAGGAATATAAAAACAATTTGTACTTTTCTATCTTAGTAACAAGGGTTTGATAATCCAAGGGAGATTTCACCTGTTCATAGGGGGGATATTCTGTAACATGGGGACCCTGAGAACTCTGATATGTAGAAGACCACATAAACAAAGATTAAGGTTGGAACCTTGAGTCAAGTCCTCCATAGAAAGTCACAATTTGCTTCCATAAGATATGGAAAAGGGCCATAGGAACCATGCCTTCTTGCTGCCTTTAGAAGAAGCTCAAGCTAAAATTGTTATACAATTATCTGCCACTTGATTACCCGATGGATATTCTCTAGAGGCTAGTAGCCTGAAACACTGAGTTATGTCACTTTTCCCTTGAGTATACATCATCCTTTTTTCTGGTCACGAGTTGTACTTTTACAGATCATGACCCAAATTGATGGTCACACCTTTCTCTCTTGAAAATTGCGACCGATCGCATCCTGTAGGAATGTAGGGCACGGCTGGGTCTGTTACTCTCAAATTAGGAATGGTTACAACAATATGGGATCAAGCTCGAATTTCTCATAATTCGACCTCGAGAAGCTTGTTATTTTGAGTGTCTAAGATTTATCCACCATCTCATCTCTTTCATCTTATATATTGAGGGTCTCTCATGGGAAAAGGGAAGGAAAAGGAAGAGTAAACTTAGAATGTCAAATTTATTACAGAGCTTGGGAAAGGAAATTGGGAGAAGCTTCATCAAGTTAGTTGTTTGTAAGTTGTAAGCTTTTTTTTTTATTAATAGAAGATGCACATGATTTTCCCCTCTAATTGATTGTATATGGTGATTATAATCTTTATAGAGAGTTAATAGTTTCATGTCTTTATGTCATATTATTATATCTATCAATGATTAGTACATGTTACGTTTGATCTCATGAGAGGTGTTTGTTGGTGCTCTTATGTGTGCAGACTTGTGTTCGTGAAAGTGAAGGATATATTCAAATGAGCAAATGACTAAGGAGTGTGCAAGGACAACCATCGAAGTATCAGGTATGCTTCTCATCCTCTTATCTCATAGATATTCTCACGTATGATTCTGATCTAGGAAAGTATGCATTTTGCATCTCTATTATGTCTATGTCTAGGAAGAGCCTAAGGGAGGTAACTCCTGTAGGGTACATTTATCCTACAATAGACTGGTGACTCCACTGGGGAAGTCATTACTATTTGTTTAGTTTTCTTCCTCAATTTTTAAATTCATATTCTCAACATTCTTGCCTATTTTAAGCCCCAATTTTGTTTTCATTATGCCCATAAGTCTTTTTCGAGTCTGTTTGAAAGTGTTTAGTCCCAAATTTGATAGATCTACCTTAGATCTATTAGTTTTCTCACTTGTACATTCACGGTCACAGGTTTCTCATGAACACATATCGACCACACCCCTTTTGATCATGTGTTGCTCCACTACAACCCAGGACCACCTAAAAATCACACTGAGTAGTGTGACTAGTGCTAAGGGTCGCGAGTCTCTCCACGTACAAAGTGCGACCGATCGCTCTACCTTAAGTCGCAAAGTGCGACCAACCACTTAAAAGTTGTGTTTTGGAGGGACATCCTTCAAATCCAGCCCAAATTTTTGCTTTCTGTGTTTTCTTACAGTCTCACAAGTCTTTCTCAAATATGTTTCAACACTCATTGCTATAACATTTTTCAAGTCATTTGAATATACATATATTTTTTAGCATTGAAAACTTGAGTTCTCTGTGTTGAAGATATCCTTGTGATTGAATATTTTATTCCTTGGGTGCTTGTTTTCTTCATCTTCTTTAGCTTTTGAGTTATTTGCAAGTGTCATTGAATCCTTTCATTTTGATTGAAAGAGAGAGCAAAAGAAAAGTCTCTTTTGAGTTTTCATGCAATTTGGAAAGAAGAAAACAAAAAAATTTGCATCTTACTTTCATAGGTGGAGTGTTTTTAGTACATATTTTAGAGCTTGTCTTTGTTTTGGGATTTTAGGGACATTAATTTGATATTTTGGCATTTCAATTTTTCTTCATTTAATAAAGAAAAGTGAAAGTTGCATACTTTTGGGTGTTTATTTACATTAAGACGAAAAATATCTCTTCTCCTCCCCTCAGATAGAATTCATTGAGAGAGAAATCTTTGCATCTCATTCTTTTGCATGGTTTTGGAGTCGAGTCATCACATCATCAGTTTCATCTTCGTGCACCCTTCTGAGTAAGAAACATCCATTAAAATTAACCAATGTTCTTAATAAAATTAATTAGACATATTTTGTTTTATAACACACCAATAGTAGTATTAGGATAGGGCCTTTAGATTAGGGTGATGTGAGTAAAATATCCAAGGCTATTAAATGAGATTGAAGAAAACTAGAGAGTAAAAATACAGTAGTAGCAACTAACGTTAGTCGGGAAAGCTCCTCTCACACAGGAGTCAAACACGAGGTTGATCGAAGTGATCGATTGCGGTTTCCCCTCCTCCGTTCACGTAGTGGGACTATTGCAGGTTCGGGGATTTGAAGAGTGGAAAGTCCTCGAGGTGGCACCACTTCTTCTTAGTTTTTGGGTTGTGGATTTGTGTGCCACATTCCCATGCCTATTTGCTAGTCTTGGTTGTTGACTGTACCCCTCGACCATTCATTATGAATTGGTAGACATAATAACCTCTCATAGGATTCCACAAAGGTGACTTTAAGGGGGGCTCCTTGTGGTACCTGTGGTAGATGCCCAATCTCAACTTCAACAAACCAGGAGGGTATTTTCATGCAGGCTCTGACTTGCACCTTGGGGAACTGTTGTGTGGGGATTATTGTAAGTGTTGCTCATATATTCGCTGACGACTTGATATCCCGTCTTCGGAAGATCCTTTGATTTACTATTCGCTTGGTTGATTACCTTTAGATTTATTAGGGGTGTGTTCTTTCAACATTCGTACTTGGCCTTCGGGATCGTTATTTCTGTTATACTTTCACCTTGTCTGACCAAGGTCTTCAAAGATCTCGTAGAATGTAAGGGTTGGATCCTAAAGAATACGATATTCCACACAACCTTTCTAACAAAGGAACTATTAACGAAGAGGTTTCTTTTGAAACTAGGAGCGTAACTCCCTCGAGTGACCATCCTGAAGGGGCAGTCAAAATCATCAAGGAAGGCTATGTCCCTATTGCAAATCCCCCTATTACTGGGCCTTATAACCTACTACTTTTTGAGCTTCCTTCATCAAGTTTTATTGATTATTTTTCTTCTTACCGCTTACCACCCGATATGTACTATAGGCAATATTCTAGCATGGATGCAACACTAGGTAACTATACAGATGGAATAGTGATACCCCCACTTGATCTTGAGATAACTTCCCTGGCACGCATCACCACTACCGGCACTTATCCTTTGTTGGGAACATTGTTGACCCATGTTACCCCATCACAAAATCCCGTGAACACAATTTTTGTTCCCACCTCTCTAGCTGCACATATGTTTACGCCAAGCACTTTACTTGGACGTTTTATACCTTTTCCCTCTAATCAGGTGGCCAACAATGCTACTTCCTTGGCCCCATACGACAAGTAGTTTATTTTTCCCCTTTCCATTCAAGTAGGTAACCCAATGATAGTCACACAAACTATTCATCCTACACAAACTATTCAGATGAGAAGTTTTTCTATACCTCCCACTTGGGGGAAAATTACAACTGGCGGGAAACCCTCAGCTGCAGGGCCTTCTTCAACATGGGGGAAATAACTAGCTGGGGGGGAAGCCTCAGTTGCGAGGCCATCTCCATCATGGGGAAAACAACCAACTTGGACGTAGGCCATCTCCATCTCCATCAGGTATGAGACTGGTATCGAGCTTCTAACCTCGCTTAGGAAATCCACCTCCACTCATATTTCTGATCACTTTCATGAATGGAGGCAACAACGATGGTTGATTAAAGTCGCAATTTTGGACCAACTCCTGGAAGATTTTTTTACTAAGTCACTCTTTCCACCCATTGCTAGAGATGTCTCCATGGGAGGATTTGTCATCGAGGAGCATGTGATTAGTCGTGCTCAATATTTAGAACTGGTATATTCCAATCTAGCACACTTTATGATTCGATACCTCATCTTCCTCTATTGTCGAACAATCCATTGAGACCAGCCCCGAGACCCCATGCCAATGGTATGGCCGGTCCTGTCTCTTCCACTACAATTTTCTAGTTGAGTATGCAACTTAGTCAATCAACTATAGCTAGCAATCCCATCTCTTATGTGCCCACAACCACCAAATATACTCCCTGTTTTGCACAAAATTCGTAGGTGAATGTGGTTCAATCCACTTCATGTCAGTAACTTGGAGGTAAGAAGAAAAACAAGGGTAAATCCAAAAAATGTTCTAACCAATAGGAGAGTACAGAAACCCAAGACACCAATGCTGAGGGAAAAAAACAAAAGAAAGGAAAAATATCCTTGCATGGTATGTAAGGAGGACCACTTCACCAAAGACTGCCCTTGCCTTGCCAAGGTTCATCAATACCTCGAGCGAGGGGGATATCGTTACCAATGCGATATTAACCAATCCTTCTCCCCCCCAACAACAAAAAATGGTAGCACAAGCTCTTGCACCCCCACCCCAGGGTAACACGGGGTCCTCAACTGCAAATATTGTGATGGTTAAATCTATGGTGGCACTATCCACCAGAGAAAATAACTATGACTCCCAAGACGGGGAACCTTCATCTAAGAATCCCCCATCGACTACACCACCCAATGGCCCTCTCACTTTAGAGAAACTAGCTTTTGAACCTGCAATATTTCCTCTAAAAAGGTTACTTTGATAGACTACCCATACTCTGAATGCTTGAGCAGTTCAAAACTATAATGTAGTGGAAGATATATCCCAGGCACCATGTGCCATGTCAGCACTCGAAGTATTGCAGAGTTTTCATTCACATCACAAAGCCTTTCTATTAGCCATGGGGGGAATCGACCCTTCAGAGTCAAACATTATTTCCTTTGACACAAAACATAGTGAGCCATGTTTCTCACACCAACTAGCAATGCAAATCAAAGTTGGTTGTCTTTACAAGAATATATTTCGTACGATGATCGACTAAGGAGAATCCACTTGCATTATGTCTTTGTCATGTTGGAAAACCCTTGGTTCTCAACAACTCGCCACATCTCAAACCATCTTAAAATCTTTTGATGGACATTTTTTCAAACCCCACATAATTCTCACCTGCTTATCCATTGAGCTCGGGGGCAAGACTGTCTCCATAGAAGTCGAAGTGGTGGATGCCTCACTCGAATATAATATGCTCTTGGGTCGCACTTGGTTCTACACAATGAAGGTTGTTGCATCCACTATGTTTCATGCCATATGTTTTCCCCATCAAGGAAAGATAGTTACCATCGACCAACTTGATTATTACAAATCTGACTTGCGAGCTAATCCTAGCACCAACATGCATTTTATAGGCGATTCTTCTGGTGGGTACAAAAGTGTCGGTATAGGAATGCTCAAATATTCATCTCTGATGGAGATATTCCCCCTTCATGCACCTGATACCACCCATATCGCTCCTATCAACATGATTTTCTCATCTACCAATGGATCCCTCGTGTTAGTTGATCCTTGGGTAGTACCTAATCTTGAGGATGTTGACTCATATGGAGCGTCCATCCCGCTCATCACATTTGAGGTTGTCGATCTGAAAATCCCATCATCCTCCATTGATACTGGTCAACAACTCAATCCTCATGTGGAGCGTGATCAACCTTCTCCACCCATATGGGTTGTTGACTCTCTTAGTTCACATTATTTCCTAGATACTAAGTTGCCTTCAGAAGAGGCCATCCCATAAGTCATGGCTTCCATTGATAAGCCCATAGAGGATGAGAATCATCACACCTTCCTTCTCCCTGAATTGGAACTAATGAGAGTTAACACAATGAGTCTTTATTCAAAACTTGGGGCATTGGCTAGGACATCCAGTAGACCTCCCAATCTTGACCCTTTTCCACCTCAGTTATCTTTTTCAGAACTTGCTAGCAAATTGTCTGCTACCCCTTCTATTGAAGATTAATGTTTCGTACTTCCTTCATGTTTTGATGGATCCCGTCAAGGATCTTCCATAGCTCATGAAACCACTCATATTGAGTATCTTCGTATGCAAAAATTTATTCCTATGTGGCATGGCTCCGACATGGTGAGCCATATGATGCCAATAATGGCTCATGAGTTCATTGATTATGAAAAATATCATTGGCCTAAGCCTAGAAATGGGCCCTACTTGGTGTAAACCATCAATATGCGTAGTGCCTTGTACACAGATGTGTGGTGTGATTGTTTTTATTTTTGCATACATCATATACAAAAAATCCAAAAATATTTTTTTTTGACATTTCACTATGATTTTTAAACTTGGTATCTAGTTTACATGTCTTGATAGGATTATAGGAACGCCTTTTTTATGAATATGGAGTCATCCATTGAACTTTAGGTACGTTTTTTCCAAAACCTGCATATAGGGATAGGTTTCTTCCCTACATTTATCGCCTTTCATTATTAACCGTCCATCTTGTCGTCACTATGCCTTAGGTTCGATCCCATATGGTTGTGACATTAGCCACTCCTTTTGCACATAGTCACTAATTTGGTATTGCCTACCCTTCACGGGCGCCCTAGTTAGTACCCAAATTTCCATTCAGTGCCCATTTTGCATTTCCCCATAGGCCCGAGAGCCCTAGTTTAACCCCGACGTGACTTCAAATTTAGCCTCATTTTTCTCTCTTCGTCCATATTCTTGCCATATCTCGTGGGTGTTCCTGGAACATTTTTTTGTTGCTTAATGGTGGCCTATGCATTTGTTGCTCGTGTCATGATACCTACCACTACACTGCTGTTTTCCCATATCCTTCTTATCGCTATGTCATAACCTTGACCATCTGCCTCTTGCAATATTTGGCCTCCAACACCTCTGGATGAGAACTGCTATTACGAGTGGTCATCATTTTCCGTGTTTCTTTTTGCACTCCATTGCTTAAGTTGTTGATACTGAGAGGGGGGTGAATCAGTATCAAATACAATTAAAAAATCTTTTTCAACTTATACTTAAACCATTCAATTATATCCAATGAGCAATGAACAATAGTATAAGAGTTACACCAATACACCACAATACACCATGCACAATATATGAGAAATAATCAATAGTTTTTGTTCAAGGGAAGTAATGACTTCCAAAGGCAGCTACAACTTTCAAATGTAAAGGGAGGGATAAAACTCCAAGAGGAAGATACAATCCTCCAATATCAAGAGATATTTGAACTCTCTATCCTTGCCCCTTCCTTCCACCCAAGAATATATGAGAGAT
>JASDQU010100432.1:348274-368241 GCA_032191745.1 Picea mariana | reverse complement strand
TGTGTGTGTGTGTGTGTGTGTGTGTGTGTGTGTGTGGTAGGGGTAGAGAAGTTTAGGATAAGCAATATGTCCATGGTGGTTTTTAGTAGTGGAATGAATGGTGGGGATAAAGAGATAAGTATAAGAGAGTTGCCAATAAAATTTCCTTTCGTTATTAATAAATTAAATAGAGTTTTAAAAGCAGATTTTACCTCAGAATTAAGTTAGTTACCCATACTTACAACATATGTGCATGTTTTGAGTTGAGGCAGGGAGGCTATGAAACTGATGATATCATTGCAAAATTCAAACTCTAGAAATTCTGATGTTGAATATGAGGCTACTTGTGCTTTGGGATGAAAAAGGAGAGACCTTCTACTATCAAAATTTGCTCAATAATTTCAAAAACACAACTATAGGCATTCCCGTACCTACTCTGGGATTCTTGTACCATAATAACTAAAAACTTTGAAAATCCACTAGTGTTGTTACTATGTTACTCTCTTGTACTGGATATACTGTTGTTTTGAGTACTCTATTGTAGTATACTATCCTGAATAGAATGAGTGAGATCCAACTTCCATACATGCTCAAAACTTTAGAAATCAAAGAGATTTTGAGCTTATTACAAATGCTAATATCTAGAACTGGAATTCAAAGAAAAATAAATGAATGACGGTGACTGATTTTTCCACAGAGGAGGATGTTGCAATGAGTGTTTGAACTTGCAACGAGTTTCTATAATAGTTGAATGTTGTGTATTCTAGTGTTGGTGCCATGAAGACCTACAAATTATGGAAAAATGTTGAACTTATTGATGGAATGCAGGATGAAAATTGGAGTCAAAGGATTGTAGGTTGATGTCGTTGCAACAAGAATGTCATCCCCTTTTTATTTGCACACTACTAGAGACTACAATAGGCGGTTAGGATCACAAACCAAATAGTCTTCACTGAAACCTAATCTTGGCAAAATTCTATCTATGTGAATAAATTTGTTGAAGTCGAACATAGAAATAAATCATTGGATTACCAACCAATGATGAATGTTGTTAACCAATGCGGGACTACTCACCTTTGATGTCGATGAGAGTTGAGGTGCCTTGGTACATCTTGTGAGGTATGAATAGACGAGATGAGGTCAAGTCACCTACAAGATCCTTCAATAAAGAGACCTTGATGAATTACCATTGTTGACAATGAGGAAGCTTTCCATTAATGTATGCAAGTCTCAAGGTACCATAAAAGTCTCCAACTTTGAACTCAGATAAGGTGTTGGAGACGATGGGGCAAATTTTGTCGGAAGGTGGGCCTTAAGGAATCCCACATCATCCAACATGAGCACAAATATAATAATTTGAAGAGTACATGGTAGAACCAACAACTGAATGCATAATTTATTGTGAGTCTTGCCCACTGGTTGATCAATTTTCAAGCAAAGCTCATGTCCAGTTGCATCAGTAAACTGGTTTTCACAACTGGACTTATTTTTCTCTTTACTATTTTATTCATTTATTTACACTATCCTACTCTACTTTGGAAAACATAATATATCCTCAGTTGTAGGAGTATTTCCAATACATCCATTTATGCAACATGATATTTGTTATACTCATATCCAAATTTGAAAAGTATAACTCAATGAGTAATGGAAGATGAGAGGCCAATTTCCCTTGTGGAGATGATGTCAAGAGGTGTTGAAGAATGAAGGAATGTGTGGCCTAATAACTATTTGGAACCAAGTCTCAATGTAGTCTTTCTACTCTTGGCTCTCTCCTTTGGTTGCCATGCCATGAAGTTATTTGGAAGTTTCATCAATCTCCTAAGTGTACAAGGGATCTGGATCTAGTGACAAAGATGCAAGGAATTCTTCGATTTCTGGCTCCAATGTCTGTTCTTCATTGGTTATTGTCCATGTCTCTTTGATGTCTTCCTCATGCCGATGAGGATAACTAGAAGAAACTTCTAAGTTCTCTTGTGGAAATTGTTCATGGATCCTCCTTTGCTTCCAAAGATACAGACTCATCCCTAGTGACAATATTCAACTTTGGACAATGATTTAAGGAGATCCTTGTGGTGGCATGCACTCCTCTACTCAACAAATTCTTCAGTTTCTTTTAATTCTTCTTACTGGTCTAGAGCTCCTACTCATAAATGGATTAGTAATATGGGGGCTCTTACAACACCTTAGACTAAGAAAAATAAATGAAATTAACATGAGTAAAAGCACACCATTCAAAGCAACTTTAAGCAATCTACAATCTCTAGATATAACCATCAGTCAACTACATGACAGAGAAGGGTTTGGATAAACTCACCAAAGTGAATGCAGCGGGTTAGAACCCTCACAGAAATTCAAAAGCGAGGGAGCCTTTGTGTCTTACCATCTTGTCCTTTGCCAAATCTGCAATATAGAGAGAAAACAAAATAGAAACAACTAACTAACAAAACTATCCTTCTACCATTTACCTTTTAACAACTCCTCGACAATGATGCTAAAAATGTTGGGAAAATTAATTGTTGTTAAACAAATCCCTTTTACTTGTCAATACGGTTCATAAACTTATGAGTTGTAAACATAATATATGCAGGAAAAAGGTTGAATTCTAAACTACTCTAACTGTTCTAGTTTCTCAAGAGACAAGAAAACCATGCTTCAAACCAATCATGCACTAAAATATCATCAAGCAAACTTTAACTCTGTCTACACGATGAATACCAAATATGAGCAGAAATGGAATAACCTATATGCCATGCATAGATCTCTGATCTATGCATGATCATGTTCTCTGATTTGTTCTCATTTATGATTTCCAATTTGTAGATGTTTAAGGCTTCGCACACCAAATTATCAAAAGCTCTAACAAAACACTTAAAAACATAGACTAGTAATTAGATCCTTTCGCCAAATCTCCTTTTTAAGATCCAAGATATAATATTCCACTTTAAGAGACTAAGCATTCATGATCCATGTATAAGGTTAGATCCGACTATGTCAAAAACTTTACTCTAACTATGTCCTTTAACCAGTCAACTAGAAGGATATCAAATCTCCACTTGGTGCAACTGATCTTATGTTGAACCTCTAGGTCTAGAGTGAAATCTTATGAATAGAAAATCTAACACCTAACCCACAATCAATACTCTTAATGCAAAGGACATATGGTGGCAATGTACTTCTCTTATGCAAACAATTTGTTCATACAGAGGTGACTCAACTTGTCACGCACTATTTAGTATTAATTGTGTGATACAAATGATAACAAGGGATAATGAAAAGAAATCAACAATCTTTTAGGATCAATCCTCACAAGGAAGCTTAGGACATATCCAAAATTGGACGTCTCTTCATAATTGATTGGATAAACCTTTATCAGACCGTGTGATCAAATTATAAACAATGTTGTGAAATTTATATCAACTAAAAAGCTCAATAATGACTGGAAAAAATAACAAACCATTTAAAAGGAAATAATTGTTTTGATCCTTCGAACTAGTTTTGATCCTTTCTAACTATCCATACAATTTTGGCACAATCATATCAATATTTTGATGTCGTTGTTATTCATGGAGCCTCCCATTGCAAAAGATCTAACTATAGTTCGTTGAATATCTTGGAAAATAGGTCACACACAAATCTGAGCAAACCCATATTAAGAAAGCTCATGTATCTCCCTAACCATGTCATATTTCAAGAATCCTCTCACTATAGGCCTAATTGAGACCATCTTGCACAAAAACCATGTTCTGTATTTCTAAAATACTTCTTCATTTGCCTACAAATCTCCCCAGAAGTTGATTGTTGTTATTTCAACATGTTTTTTACTAGAAAACCCTTGACCACTCTTGGAGGCTTCCATGTGCGACCTGGGCGCAAACCAAGGCACACACACCATGCTGGGGGTTAGATCTTCAAAACCCATGTGACCATCTTCCACCTGGGTGCCTGCATATATGCAAAGCTACAAACTTGGGTACTGGAACAACTGGAAGTACAGGAACATAACTAACATTCCTCATTAGTAAAACATTGCTTAAAAACCTCTATTAATTCATCAATAATTTAAGAATAATGAAACAATAAACAACTATACCTCATAATACTTGTCAAAGAAGTTTTATGCTCGAAATCAAAAAAATGGATGATATCAGGGATAGGTTTAGATGCAAAAAAAGAGTACAAGTGGAAAAATAAGTGGTTGGATTATGAAAAAATAAGGGTCCAACAGGTAGCAAGGGTTACATTCATTACAATGCATGTGATGGTTTTAATGATGGCAATTTAGACATGGTTGCTTCATCCTTCACCAATGGCGACTCTGGTAGGTGCTACGTGGTGGAGCTTGATATCCAATTAGTGGAGGGTATTTGCAGTGGGAAGGTGGCAATCTCGGGTGGTGGTGTTTCAATGCAAGTCTTGTTCAATCATCTGTCTAGGTTTAGATTGGTATCCAGGTTCCTTCACCCATCTTTGTTTCTTTCAAACTTGCAAATTCCTGCTATTTTGATCTTTAAACTTGAAACTTTAAATCTTCCAGTGAATTTCGAAGATGGGTTTTGGTCTGGTGATGTTGAAACCATATTTGGGTATATAAAGGGGTTTTCTGTATGTGCTTTGAGATCCTTTGTAATTTGTTTAGTCTCTGGAGAAGATATTGAAGAAGGATTGTGGCCTGGTGATTTATTTTCAGTCCTTGGGTACCTATGGTTGTTGGGGTGAAGTTCACATATAGTTTCTTTCCATCTTTCACTATCAATTTGGTTCGTTTAGTCAATTGTAGATTGTTGCATATTGTTGAGTTTCATTGCATTATCGATATAGTTAATTATGGTATTTGCATGTATTTTGGAAGGGGTCTCATAACCAGACTATGGCTTGGTTCTCTCAATCACGTCCATCAAGTTTTGGTCTTTAGATGGGGATTTTTTAATATTATTCAGTGTCCGCTATTTATTTCAACTATGCGTGACATAAATTTTTTGTCTTTAGGTGGGTTCTCTATTTGTGGGTTGTGGTTTCATGATTCCTCTTCTCCCGCCCTCAATTGTAACTAGGACTAGAGGTCAATTGGCAGGTTGTTCGTCAATATTGTGTGCTTTGTCTCTATGGGTGTTGTTACTATTGACAATTGGGTATTTTCTGGTCAGCGAAATACCATCAGTGGGTTGTGAACTAACATTTTCTTTCCTCCTGCATTCAATTGCAATCAGGAACATAGATTAATTAAAAGACTCTTCATCAATACTACGTACTTTGACACCGTGGATTCTGTTACTATTGCATAATAACATTGAGAACCAAATCTATCCCAATATGGATCCATCTTGGAGTGACATCATGCGCATTTTGTGCATATGTGAAGAATCAATTGAAGGTAATAGGGTGAATCTCAAGCAAGTTACGGGCAAGGTACAGACTTTGGACTAAATTGTTGCATCTCTCCTTTAGTGAATTGAATTTCTGGAACACGAATGTCAACAATTAAGGGTCCAGGTGATGCATGAACAATCACAATCTGCATCAATAAATCAAGTTTTGGAGAGTGGAGAACAAAGAGAGCGAGAAGTAGAGCCTACGGAAGTTGAAGGAATTGCACTAGGTCATGCAAAAATATAGGAAACACCAAATCAAGAATCTACCCACCGCTAGATGTTTCACAAATGTATCTTTTTGTTAGGACAATTTTATCAAAGAAATTTGCA
Source organism: Picea mariana (assembly GCA_032191745.1). Taxonomy (NCBI): domain Eukaryota; kingdom Viridiplantae; phylum Streptophyta; class Pinopsida; order Pinales; family Pinaceae; genus Picea; species Picea mariana. The sequence goes on along the minus strand of JASDQU010100432.1, from coordinate 362,560 downwards.
ATTATATCGTGGGGATATATACCTTGAATTTTGATATGTACTTAAGCATGATAGTAGTAGCATAATTACAAGGCCTTGAGCCAAATTTTGTAGAAATTTTTATTGTTGATTCAGTTTCAGTTAAAAAAAAACAAATTTAAGAATAAATATTGATTTTAATATTTAAAATTTTCTATGCATAAAGGTATGAATATATCATGTGATGTGGGTATATGGTCATCATTTTATAATAGAGAGTGAATATTATAGCAAACAAACTTGTGATTGTGGAGTTTACATTCCATTTGATCAAACAAGTCATGCAAGTTCAAGGGATACAAACCCAATAAAAGGACATTTTGATTATGTTGGCACCATTTAGGAGAAAACTAAGTTGGACTGTAGTAATTTATATGTGTGATTTTAAGATGTAAATGGTTTGGTATTTTTGATAGAAGGAGATTTTTTAGATATGACCTAGATAGTGAATTATATTCTATTGACACACGTAGAAGAAATATCCACATCTCAAGTTGAACTATTTGTGCTTCAAGAACATTATGAATAACATTTCTTCCATCCTAATGCCTCTTATGAAAATTGGTGATTTGTTATTCTATGTATACCCAAGGGAAAAAGGGTTTTTGAAAATGTACATGTTGCAATTGTTGCACCAGGTTAAGAAGAGGATGATGTAAATGTAAGTGGTGAAGTAAATGTGGGTGATCAAGTATAATTAGTAGTGTTGTTTTGTTAAGTATTCATTGTACTTTTAATATTTTTTATTATACATTATATATATAATATGGTGGTTTCATATTGTTATTTTGTGAATTTAAATGAATTGGAATCACAAATTCATAATCTCTATTCTAATGAACAAAAACCACTCTTTGTTTCCCCAATATCTTCATTGTTTTTCTCTGATAAACTCAATGACTAAGTAACTGATATATATAAATTTTTGCAGCGAACTCAGTCGATTATGATATTGCAACAAACACAATTGACTATGATTATGATTAGTAATTTATCATAGTTTACAACATTATTAATCAATTGTTATTTTACTATTGATTATTATACTCAATATTAATTATATTTCTTAAAATTAACTATAATAACTAGTATCAGTGATTAAATTATCCTTAATAACAAGAAATTATTATTAATTAAATATAATAATTTTATTAATTAAAAAATTATATATATTTTTTTATGGAATGCACAGCTTGGGAAACCCTCGAGGAACTTCCCCTCATTCCGAGGATGGTACTCGGGGTAAAAAAATCGATTGCAATTTTGGCAACATAAGCCAGTGTGGACATCAAGTGAGGCCCAATAATATCCATAGAGGTAACTAACTTGAGGATATGACCATGTAACCTCTTGCTTGTAATTCACAACACTCAACCACTCGAGCTAACCCACCAAGCTTATTAAAAAATAATATTAATTATTAATAAATTATTTTAAAGCTTGTCTAATTTAGTATTATTCAAAATTTTTAATAATAGTAAATTATTTTTAATTAAATCTTGTAATTTTTATTGGTTAAAAAAATTATTAATAAAATATTTTTAAACTCATATAAAATAAACAGGACAGGATATTTTTAAGCTCTATTAAAACATGTTTTTTTATTACTCCATCAAACAAAATTATCGTTGAGCAATTAGGTAAGCACACATCCTCCTCTTAACCCATCTCTTCTCTTCGAATTTCAGTCTAATACACTACATTGAAAAAGAAAAACAATGACCATTCAAGCTGCTACTACGACCCAGTGTTGCGAATATACTACCTAGTATTACCTTATAAATCTATATGCTTCTTCCCAACCTATTACTTAATTTATTTTTTTGGGTTCTCCAGGAAGTTCCACCGGCCTCCACTTTCAATTTCCTTTTTTGGGTTCTCCAAGAAGTTCCACCAGCCTCCACTTTCAATGACCTATACATTAACGGGTTAATGTATAGGTCATCCAACTATCCATATGCGCGAGGTACTCAACGGCTTGCTGCTCGATAGGACCATGATTGTAAGAGAGGCTCAACCTCTCAAGATACAATTTCATTTTTCCCTCCATGTATACTTCATGTTTTAATAATATAATAAAATTTCCTTTGGTTATTTATTTCATTATTTAATAATATAATAATTTTTATTTTGATTATTTATTGAAGTGACTCATTAGTGTTAATGCTCCGTGTATATATGTAGTTGTTGTAGTGGCTTTGTTCATGTCATAAAATTAAATCATTTTATATAAGATATTAATAAATAGATATAAAAAGCATATAGTGCATTTCTTTTTTGGCTAAAAATCTTTCCTTAAATTTGATAAAAAATTTAGTAGAAATTATAGTTCCATTTATTTGTCGGGAATTTTGATCATGAGAGTTTTGGTCCATTCCATAATGATACAAATCATTAAAACTTCGAAAATATGAGTGAACGAGGTGGAACTGTGATTCAGATCATCAAAACTTCGAAAAGTTAAGTGAACAAGGTGGAACTTTACCTCTTTGGAATATTTTCCCTTATTGAAAATGAGGCAATCTGATCATCACCCCTTGCGAAAAATGAGGTGATTTGATCAATGCCCCTTGTTGAAAATGAGGTGATTTGATCATTGCCCCTTGTTGAAAATGAGGTGATTTGATCATTATCCCTTGTTACTTATGATTTATGATGATGAAATATAAATCAAATGAGAGAAATTACTCAAGTCATTTGGCATAATAGTGTCATGATGGCTTTAAATATATAATAAAAGAAAATATTCTATATGTATGTGTTATGCTTCTTATTAATTAATGTTATATCATTATACTTTATATGCATGCATTACTCTTTGTATTAATAATGTTATATCATCATTATTAGTTTCATGAATTGTATTGGTTTCTAGAAACATGTTATAAACATGAGTGTTAGACGTGCATAAAATAACAACATAAGTGCTAGTTACTATTGAATTTGTTTCAATTTCTTTACATGGGAGTTTTAGACCATTGAATGAGACATGGGAGTTTTACTCCACTTTGGTTGAATTGTCCATATAAAAATATACACTTCATGTCTTCTACTACCAATTACCATTGAATTTGTTTCAATTTCTTTACATAGGAGTTTTAGACCATTGGATGAGATATGGGAGTTTTACTCACTTTGGTTGAATTTCCCATATAAAAAGAGACACTTCATATCTTGTAGCATAGATGAAAACAATTTAAAAATGAGAATTACTCTCAAGTTTGATAAGTGCATGCCACCAACATATGTGAACACTCTACAAATATATGTATTGTCACAACATCTACAACATTGTGCTTTTCTCACCTGGGTAAGATGTGATATGTCAAACCACAATAATCAACAAACAATGAAACAAGCATAATAAACATTGCATAAAATTCATGGTTTTTAATTAATTAAAAAAATAAAGCAAGACCATGAAAATGCTTGAGTTGAAAATATGTTTCAAGTTAAGTATAAAGTCTAAGTGGCCTAACGATTAAGAACATGTGTTTCCTCATGGGAGATCATGGGTTCAAATCCTGATGGGGGTAGGGTATGTACACCTCCATGGACTAAGCAATCAAATCACTACATAGAGGGGGTCCCTTGTTCCACAAACAAGGGGGATTCATATGCCAATTTTCATTTTTTCATATGGTATATGTTTCACATTTCGTTTCACATTTATCATTTTTAGTAACATACTCTATGAGTGCACCTTTTCATTTGTAAGACAATGGTGGAATGCCATACTCTAGGTGTTTTGGTCTCCAAAGACTTGCAAGCCCCTCTTCTATTCTCGTCTCTTCTTCCACCTCTACCTCCACCTTCACCTCCACCTTAAGAGACTCTCTCTGAAACATGTTTATGCTTATGTGGCTTCAAACTTCATGGTGATTACTTAAGATCCAAATTTGTAGCCATGGATTCCATATTTTCTCTCAGCCATTTCTAGCACTTTATCTCTTTTTTTTGTGTCAAAACTGTTGTACGATAGTCTTGAAATTTGTGCCAACTCTGCCTCAAAAATTGTAGTATGACCTCCACAATTGCTATGCCAATTTCCTGTAGTATGGCCTCCTAAGAATCCATACGGTACGACCAAGTACTCCCTGTACCTTTCTCTTTGAATTATGTGCAGTTACTCTCTCCTTACTAATACTCGATGTTACTCTACTACTACTCGTTGTAACACTGTTGCAACTTGTCGTATCAATGCTTCTACTCATTGTAATATTATTGCAACTTGTTGTAACTCTTGCTGCAACTCCTTCTCAGCTCGACTCTCTCTTTTCTTGCTCTCTCCAAATCACATGAAGAAGAATCCCAAGTGAATGGGGGCACCCTTTCCCTAATTCGATCTCATGAGGGAAGTTGAAGAGACCTCTAATCTAACAATGGAGGATAGATTAGATGAATGGCAGAGATGAAATGACTTTTCATTCACCCATTTCATTTCACTTTCATTAAGTCTCACTCATTTTCATATCTCATGAAATTAATGCACTGGGAACCACATTGGACACTTTCTCACCCCTAGGCGCCTAAGTGATGACAAACACTTGTGCTTGGTACTTTATTAATTTAATTCAACACTCCCTTTTACCGAGGAAAGTGTTCCTCACCACCCCAAGCTTATCTCTAAAAGTCTCAAACTTCCCTCTCCCTAAAGATTTTGTGAGGATGTTTTCCACCTACTCATTTGTGGAGATATATTGTAGCTCAACTTATCCTCTCTGAACATAATCCCAGATTGAGTGATATCCAATCTCGATGTGTTTAGACCTGTCATGAAAAACTAGATTCTTGCAACTCTGATTGTCACAGTAGATCACCATGGACCTCATCTGCACACAGAATATCCCAACCAACAACTTGTGAATCCAAATGGCCTCACAACTGGTCTGACTCGCTACCATATACTCGACCTCTGCAGAACTCAAAGCCACTAGATTTTGCTTCCGACTGAACCAAGACACCATTGTTGAGCCCAATCCAAAGTAACAACCTGAGGTACTCTTCCTGTCACTGGCACATCCTTCCCAATCTGAATCAGTGTAGCCAATCACTCTAACTCCATCCCCTCTCTCATAGTTCAGGCCATAATCCACCATACCCATAAGGTACTTGAGCACATGTTTTGCTTCCATCTAGTGTACTCTCCGAGGCTCCACCATGAACTGACTAAGTGAGTTGACAACAAAACAAAGATATGGTATGGTGTTGACCAGATACATCAACAAACCAATCAATTGACAATACAACGTGGGATCAACCAACTCTAACTCAAAAGAATGAAGCTTCTTCCAGTTGGTTATCATAGGAGTGGACATGGGCCTACAGTCCTCCATTCAGAATCTCCTCAAAATGTCATCAACATATCTGCCCTGTCCCAGAAAGATGTGTCCAGGATCGTGTCAAACCTCCAATCCCCAGAAGTAGTGCATCAAACCAATGTCTTTCATCTCGAACTCTGAAGCAAGGATCTACTTGCAACCGACTATGAGTCTCTCAGCCCTTGTAATGAAGAGATCATCCACATATAGCACAAGAATGAGAGGATCCTCTCCAACCCCAATGTACTATAAGTTGGGATCCACCTCACTCTTCTTGAAACCCATATGTTGCAAGTTTGCACACATGAGAATCTCTTCCATGCCTTCCTCGGTTTACACACATGAGAATCTCTTCCATGCACCTCAAAGCCCCAAGGCTGCTTAATGTACACCTCATCCTCTGTGAGACTATTCAAAAATGAGGTCTTCACATCCATCTAATGGATATTCCAACCTAACTCTGCTGCAATGGAGATCACTACCGTGATCGAGGTATATCTGGAAATCGAAGCAAATTTCTCATCATAGTTGACTCCCTCTACCTGTGAGAACCCCAGAGCCAGAAATTGAGCTTCGAACTTTTCAATGCTGCCATCAACAACATACTTTATCTTGTAGACCCACTTGGAAGTCACCATTGACTTCCCCTCAGGCTGCAGAACCACCTACCAAACATCATTTTTTATGATGGAACTGTACTCTTCCATCAAGGCGTCCTTCCATAGCTGTTTACCTACTACCTCCTCAAAAGTGGAAAGATCATACTCTCTGATGCTGATCACCATCGCAAGATAGATGCAAAACCTTTCACAAGGTTTATTCTCCCTCACAACATCCCATCGCAAAATTGTCTTCCTCAAAGATATTATGTATATGCAGAAAGCCTTTGAGGTCTCGCTATACCTAACAAAGATGCCCTTCTCTGTCGTGGGATATAGATTTTTTCTCTTCTCATAAGGGACATGTGAATAAGTAAGGCACCCAAAGATGCTAAAGTGCCCCACCTCAAGCTTCTTCCCAGAGAAAGCCTCCTCAGGAGTCTTATCCCCCAATACTCTATGTGGACTCTGATTCTGCAGATAAACTACAGTGTTGCAAGCCTCAACCCAAAGAAACAATGGTAGCCCCTGATCATGTAAGATGGCTCTGGAATCTGCCAAAATAGCCCTGTTCTTCCTCTCAGCAAACCCATTCTATTGTGGGTTGTAAGGAACTGTCACTTCTCTCTTAATTCCCTCCCTAACAAAAAAGTCATTGAACTCATTAGAGGTATACTCACCCCCATTATCATATCTTAACACTTTGATATTCTTCCCAGTTTGGTTCTCCACAAGAGCTTTGAACTCTTGGAATCGCTGAAAGACATGTCCTTTGATCTTCATGAATAAAATCCAAGACTTCTGAGAGAAGTCACCAATTAAAGTGACATAATAAAAACAACTAGTCAAAGAGGCAGAAGACATAGGACCACATACATCAATATGAATCAAATCAAGAATACCTGCTACTCTGTTGTCACTGCTTGGAAAAACAGCCTTGGCGTACTTCCAAAATACACAACCCTTGCACACCTCCTGGTGATCTATACTGAAATCTAGCACTCCAGTCACAATCTCTCTCAATATCCTCAGAGCCCCATGGTGCAAATGGGCCATCCTCCTATGCCATAAATCACAAAGGTGACTGTTGTTGGTACTATGCATCAATGCTCTAGCAGGCCGAAACATGTGCTTGTACAACTTCTCATATCGGATCCCAATCACTTTAGCCGAAGTGATACTTGATCCCTTAGGATACAAGAGAACATGCCCATCACATAACAATACCTCATATCCTCTATCCTCAATAGTGGAAACTGACACCAAGTTCTTCTTCAAGCCTAGAACATATAGGACATCCCTCAACAACATGGGAGGTAGAGACTCCCTCTAAAATGATATTATCCCACTACCAACTGCCTTGACCACTGAATCATCTCCAAGCACCACCTCAAGGTCTCTAATCTCTATAAGATCAATGAAGTAGTCACGTACACCTGTCATATGGTGGGAGGCACCACTATCTATGTATCGAATATTAGTAGATGATTCTCTAGACAAAAGACACACCAACAATGAATACTCCTTCTCGAACCTATGGGAAAACTCCTCCACATCAACTAAACCTGCAACCTGATTCTTCCTCTTGTTAGGACATTGTCGAGCATAGTGTCCAAACTTGTGACACGCAAAGCACTTGACTTTGCTCATGTCTTTCTTCCCTTCACATTTTTTCTTGTTCCCTCCCTCAGAACCTTTCTTGGACTTGTTTTTGTCTTTAGCTGCAAGTGCAACATTCTCCTCTTCATTACCTATAGATGAACTCCCATGCACATAGCCTCTCCATATCTGAGTTTCCTCCTGAATGAAGTCATCCCAAAGACGGTCCCACTTGGGAATATTTTCCCTTGACACAATGCCCTCCACAAAGACAACCCACTATTTGGTTACCCCATTCAAAGCAGTTCTCACAAGTTCATTGTCAACAACAACCTCGCCAACAACACCAAGTTCATCCCTCATTCGAGTAAGCTTGGTAAGATAGGTGGCAACATTTTCAGTCTTGGTCATTTTAATGCTCTTCAATTTCTCCCTCAATACCGTTTTCCAATTTACATTGGAACTCTGGTATAGCTTGGTTAAGGATTCCCACATCTCATAGGCATTGGTCTTCCCAGTCACATGTGGAATCACATGGTCCTTAATGGAATCAAGGATAATTATTTTGGCCATTATGTTATTTTTGGTGTAGGTTTCCAAAAGAGTAGCATCCGTAGGCACTGTCACGAGATTTGTTTGTGAGTTTTCCACAATATCCCACAACTCACACTCCTGCATAAGCAACACAATCCTCTCCTTCCATGAGATGAAATTCACATCTCCATCCAACCTGTCCTCAACCCTCAAACCAGTGGCCATTGACCCTCTCAACTCAAATGCAAGCCCACAATTTTATGCCTAGTGAAGTAACTCCTCTTCTCATCAAAATCTCTGCAATTTGTGGCTGATATATTTTTGCTCCTTTCACACCTTAAACTCTGATGCCATGTAGAAATTTCAGAGACCAACCCAATTTCAAGTCTCAATGAGACACATAGTTTAATTCCCAACCCACATTGCAAATTTAGGTTGCAAATTAGTTAGCAGAAAATTAAATGCTCATGAATAGAAAACACATGAAGTTTGCTACAACAAAAAACTCAAAAATAAACACACCCAAAATATTTAAACTCAGAGATTCTTGGTCTAACTTCGACACTGGAAAAATCGACAAGGGGAAAACCAATGAGAGAGAGGTTTTTTATTATTTTGATATGAGAGAAATAATTTCTTTTACAACAGTGAAATTATCAACAAACCACACAAACTTATCTCAAGTATGTGTCCATCAATGTTCCTTGAAAACAGTGCCAAATTGTCTTGAAATTTGTGCCCAGAAAAAAAAATTGTACGACCCTCGAATTTTGTGCCTTCTTGTTGTATGAACAACATATAGTTTGCTCAGAAATTCATGCTAACTCAATTGTCTCAATTTCTGTGTCAAAACTATTGTATGGTAGTCTTGAAATTCATGCCAACTCTGCCTCAGAAATCTTCAGTATGCCCTCCTGGATTTATGTGCCAATTTCATGTAGTAGGACCTACTCATAATCTGTACGGTACGACCCAGTACTCGTTGTACTTTCTCTTTGAAATTTGTGTAGTTACTCTCTCCTTGCTGCTACTCGTTGTTACTCTGTTTCTACTTGTTGTAACATTGTTGCAACTCGTTGTATCATTGTTGCTACTCATTGTAAGACTGTTGCAACTCGCTGTAAGTCTTGCTGCAACTCTTTCTCAACTCGACTCTCTCTTTTCTTGCTCTCTCCAAATCACACGAAGAAGAATCCCAAGTGAATGGGGGCACCCCTTCCCTAATTCTACCTCATGAGGGAAGGTGAGGAGACATTTAATATAACAATGGAGGATAGATTGAATGAATGGCTGAGATGAAATGAATTTTCATTCACCTATTTCATTTCACTTTCATAAAGTCTCATTTAATTTCATATCTCATGAAATTAATGCACTAGGGACCACATTGAACACTTTCTCACCCCTAGGCACCTAAGTGATGAGAAACACTTGTCCTTGGTACTTCAGTAATTTAATTCAACACCAAAAAAATGCTTCGAAGATTTCAATCAAAGTTGTGTTTTGAAGATACACATCTCTTTATTTCACATCACTCATGAACGCAACAAATTTTAGTCTACAAGCATGCTTTATGTAGAATTCACCTAACCACCTCATAGTGCATGAATATTATCTGTAGTATTGGAAAATGGTGAATATTATCGTGTACTTCCACCATACATCCATCAATGATTAACTTGTTGGAAGCTCCATTTGGTTTACACTAGACACTTGACTACCATCATATTATTGATGAATAAAAACTTGATGGAGTGTGTTGAACAAATCCTATATTCATTACTCATAGACCATCCAAAAGAAAACACCTCTTATCTTTGAGCTACATAAATATCTAAATTAATATGTGGCATTTTCTTCTCTCCACTCAACAAGTATGTTATTATATTATGAAAAGATTGTGAGAGTCAAAAAAATCCTTAAAAAAAATATAAATAAATAAATAAATTATATAATACAATACTTTTTTTTCCCAAATAAAAATTAGCTTAAAATTATATTCAAATATAATTTTTTTTACATTCTTGCATCTTGTTCATAAAGCCCAAATAATAAGCTTTGTTCAAAATACAGTCAACTTTTCAAAAAGAATCATTCACATCTTTTGTAATTATAACCCAAAAAATAGCTTTGTCAGCCACAAGAAAAATGAGTACTAATACTATTACTCATTATTTGATATAATACGATACTTGTTATGAAAGACTTACACGATTTGAAATTTAACCCAGTAATTTATATAGAATGGATTTATTTTTTATTTTTTTATTTTTATGGTTTTGTCATGTATATTATTTTTAAATTGATATGTTTATAGTGAACATTTCATTCATCATTAAGATATATTAAAAATTCATCATTAAGATATATTAAAAATTGAATAAAGCAATATTACAAATAAAAAAATACAATAAATAACCAAAATAAAAGCACATAAAAATTGATTAAAAAAGTGAAAAGATTAAAATGATCTTAAAATGAGACAAATAAGAAGAAGAATATTGAATCAAAACAAATTATCACCATTATTATTATTATTATTATTATTAAACAAATAAAAAATTAAAGCGGAAAAAATACCTAAAAATAATAATAATAATAACCTCACAAGGTGTTATTATTCAAGAGCAAACCATATTGAGTATTAAATTGAATTGTTGGGGTGGCAGGGGAGTGGGGGATAATCCATGATCCCAGAGGAAATGAAATTGTTAAATATGCTTGGGGATTTGGGGAAGTGTCTAATAACTTGGAAAAATCGTATGCATTGTGGTGTGGCCCTAACTTGACTAAGGAGGGCAGAATCATAAGATTAGTGGTGTCAGGTGACTCATTGTTTATAGTCCAAGTTGTAATTGACAAAGGAAATCCTTCAGATTCCAAATTAGCAACCCTCCTAATCCGAATCAAATGATTGGCTCACTCTTTCGAAAAAATTCATTTCTTTCATGTCAAGTGAGGACTAGACATTGAAGAAGATATGTGGGCCAAGAAGGCCAAATTACTCTAACAATGAACTCTTTGTTTGAATGGGGCAAATAGCTCGTTACACACTCCCTAGTGTAATGAAACTTGGGGGAAAAGTTAGAAGGGTTCTGAGGCCTCTTTGGTCCAAAAAGAGGGTATCAAAGTAGCCAAGTAGGTGGTATAACATCAAGATCAAACCCACTCCTCGTTCACTAAATCAAGTGGCAACTAACAAGACTGATTGGACACAGGTCAAGTGGTTTAACATGTCTACAAATGATATACATACCTAAGCATGAGGTAGAATTAAATTCACTTGTGGTGAAGCTTGTGTAAATGGGAGTATGGAAGGTCATGAAATTTGACGCAGTGTGGGTTTCAATGTTGATGTTTGAGAAGGNGGGGGGGGGGGCGTTCTCTGATTCAGATCAGTGAGTGTGAGAGGAAGAGAGGTGTGGGGTAGAGTGAGATCGACCTTGGAGGTGGTGGCAGAGGCATAAATGCATGCAAACTTTGCAATAATTTCTAGATAGGTTGTGGACTTGAATTTCAACCTAGTTACGATGGTGATCTCTAGGCACTGGAATGATGAAGGAAGTCATCAATTTTCTCTACGCATGTTCATTTTTTTTATATCAAGAGGACTCTATGTGTCATCGTTTAGGGAGGTTTATGTTACAGTGCTAGGGTACAAGGAGTTTGTGGGGCTCAGGCGTCATGGCGAACCTTGAGCATAAGGAATTTCAATCGATCATGAGGAGACAAGAGGAAATAAACCAATCCAACAGTCAAGCTATGATGGCCCTTTCATCCAAGATGGTAAACATGGAACATGCCTTCAACACTCTCTCAACCAATGTGTTGGATCTTGCCCATCATCAGAGGATTTGAGTCAACGCATTGGAAGCAAAATGTGGGAATTGAGATCCTTGGTGGTAGCGCTGCATATGAACACCATTACATTTCCATCAAACAATCAGGTTGAAGGGAAACAAGGAGCAATGGAAGATGAAACAGTAACCCAAGTTTGGGATCCCATGGACATTGAAGAAGAATTCAACCCTCCACAGCTTGACGAGGAAGGTGAAGTTTAAGATAGTGTACACTCTTAAATTTTGAATGTTTTTCATATATGTTTGTCTACTAGGACACTATATTATAATAGAAACTAGTGGAAATACTTGGAAGTCAAGTTCAGTGTTAGAAGTTTCAATTAGTATGTCATATGTAGAAAATAGTCTAGTTGTTGAAGCTATTTTTGTATCCAATTTTGATGTAAATTCCACCTGCTACCTCGATACAACCCACCCATAATACAAAAACTCTTTCCAGTTTCAATTTTAAAAAAAGTATTAAATTGAATTGAAATATCACAAATCAAAATATTATATATTGTTCAACTTCTTACTATGTGGTGGATGATCAATCCCCATATCGGGTGACAAGTGGTCAAGGTGGAAACAACTATGATGGCGCCATGGGTTCTCACTCCATCCTTCAGTTCATGCATTTAAACGACTATTCTCTTGCCACTATCTTATCAAGCTTCTCTCCACGCACGAGGGATCATGATTAGCATAGGACAAACCCATAGGAGGTGATGACAGATGAGGGAAGGTAGGAAAGGGGATGTTGGCAAGTCTGATCATGATCGAATTTTCATTTATGATAGTGAGTGAAAATCAGATGCTTGTCCTAGCGGTCTCCATCATCATGAGGAAAGGCAAGCAAGTAAATATTTCTTGGGTTTTCATAATGGCCTCATTCCTCTCTTTCAATCTGAATTTTTTTCACGTCTGGAAGGTGATCATCTCTAGTTTTTCAATGGCCCCTCATGTCGCCTACATCAAGGAGACCTTCCTTTGCAAAACACAAATAGCCTTTGCTACTAAGGAAGTAGCGGCCTACTATCAACACTTTGTCTCTCTTGAGATGAAAGAGGCCATGCATCGCCTTGAATATGAAGTAAATATCATCATATCCTATCAGGGTGACGAGGATGTGGATCGACAAGTGAGAGAGATTGTTCCTGATCTGGGTTGCAATCGAAATCGAGATACAAAGTTTCATAGGATAATTGAGCTCTATCAGCATACTAAGACAATGGTAGCCCAAGCTTTGGTTTTGAAAGAACATGACTATAGGCAGTTTGGGAAATAGTTGGAAGCTATTGAGCGTTAGAACAAACTCTTACTCACCTTGGTCTCCTAGTTGGTTAAGAGAAATGGTGGCTCCCAACAAATAGCATGTGATGGTTTCTCATTAGCTGAGCCTCTTCCACCTCATCTGGGCATGGGAAACCTAGTGGGGGCCTCCAAGTCTGTTGCCAAGGTTTTTCATCTCAATGATTGAGATCTGTTTTTCTCTTTCTAGTGCGACTCTTTGTGTTTCCATTAAAGTATGTGCTTATTATATTTGTTATCTTGTCATAGTTGGATTTTTCCCTCGGATTCTTAGGTTTACTTTTTCTTCTCTCGGTATTAATGTGCTACAATTTCATTTTGGATGTTGGCCTGATTTCCCTTAGGTAAAGCCAACAATTATCTTGGTTTTTGAATCCTTTTGATGAATATCTTGAATCCATAGGCATCGTAGATATGATTGAAACTCTATACATTGTGTTAATATTTTAATAGAATCTTCTTGCTTACCAAAAAAAAATGGTGGATGATCAACAATTAAAGTAATAAAAACATCTTACAATACTTCCACGATAAAATAATAATAACACAAATATTTTTTTAAAGTTGAATTTCAAGAACACATATCAAAATTATTATGTATTGTTCAACTTCTTCCAATATAAGGGCCTCACCCAAGTTCGAAATTCAGCTTCCTTGCTTAGCATGGTCTGCGGGCGCCTGCGCTAGGCCCGATTTTATAGGGGTAGTTCCCCTGACTCAATCCTAGGCCTCCTCGGTGACAATTGGCAGGTCTACCAATTTTTCTGGTAAAAAAAAAGTAATAAAAACATCTTTCAATATGTCCTTTATAAAATAATATTAACATTAATACAAATTAAAAAATTAATTAATTAAAATTTAATTTAATTTTTAAAAAATAACAAAATGAAAAAAGAATCGTAAGTAATAAATGAAATCTTGGAACCAACTAGTCAGGGACATGATATTGGAGCCAACTAGAACCAACTAGTCACTAGACATGATCTTGGAACCTCCTAATCGTAATTCACATCTCTCAACCACTCGAGTTAACCCACGAGACCTCTCTCTCTCTCTCTCTCTCTC
>JASDQU010100432.1:300446-339642 GCA_032191745.1 Picea mariana | reverse complement strand
CCAGGGAAACACAGGGTCTAAGGATCCTTCATTGACTACACCACCCAATGGCCCTCTCACTTTAGAGAAACTAGCTTTCAAACCTACAATCCACCCTCCAAAAGGGTTACTTCGACAAACTATCCATACTCTAAATTCCCGAGCAACTCAACACTATAATTTAGTGGAAGATCTAGCTCAGGCACCATGTTCCATGTCAGCACTCGAATTATTGCAGAGTTTTCCTTCACAACACAAAACCTTTCTATCAACCATGGAGAGAATCGACCCTTCAGAGTCAAACACTATTTCCTTTGACACAGAACAAAGTGAGTCGTGTCTCTCACAACAACCAACAATGCAAATCATAATTGGTTGTCATAATAAGAATATCTTTCATATGGTGATCGATGAAGGAGCGACCACTTGCATTATGTCTTTATCATGTTGAAAAGCCCTTGTTTCTCCACAACTCGCCACATATCAAACCATCGTAAAATATTTTGATGGACATTTTTTCAAACCCCACAAAATTCTCACCTTCTTATCCATTGAGCTTGGGGGCAAGAATTTCTCCGTAGAAGTTGAAGTGGTGGATGCCACACTCGACTATAATATACTCTTGGGTCGCACTTGGTTCTACGCAATGAATGTTGTTCTATACACTATCTTTCACGCCATATGTTTTCCCCATCAAGGAAAGATAGTTACCATCGACCAACTTGATTATTTCACACTCAACTTGCGAGCTAATCCTAACACCAACGTGCCATTTATAGGTGATTCTTATGGGGGGTACGAAAGTGTCGGTACATGTATGTTCAAAGATTCATATATGATGGGGATATTCCCCCTTCCTGCACCTGATACCACCCATATCACTCTTATCAACATGATTTTCTCATCTACCAGTGGATCCATCGGGTTAGTTGATCCTTGGGTGTTACCTATTGGGCTCCCAACAACTCCCCATAATTGTTTTACAAAATTTAGGGGTCCCCATTCAAATCCTAGAAAAATCATCTTTCTCATTGTGTTTTGATCTTGTCTTGCTTGGTTTGAAGAAGTTGATTTGTTTATTTCCTTTCTCTGACTTTTGGTGTGGTGTGTTTTGATCGACTCTTTGTATTATTTGAATCTTTTGGTTCTATGGATATTCGGCATGGTGCACATACTCAGATGAACTTCTTAGAATTCATTCTACAACTTGAATTGCATAAGGATTATTATGATCTTTCGCCAGTTTTGTCTTTGTTAATCTTCAAAGCATTAATATGTTTTGACATTGTTAAATAATTCACAAAAAGGTTTAATTTTTAAAGTTTTAATGAACAAAGAGAAACTAGAAATTGAAAATTTCTTAAGGAATGGACACGAACATTATCCCAGCATTACATGCTTTAAATCATGATATCCAGTGATTAATTAAGTTTTTTATCTGTACATTAATTGGTGTGAAAATATTTTGTGTAGTTTTGATATTTATTTATTTTATTTATTTAGTTACGTAACTCTAAATTATAATCTGGTGTGATTTGTTTGTTTTCAGTTATTTATATTTTGATATGGAGATGGATTTCTACAATATTTCTACAACCAAATTTATGCAAATGATTCAAGAAACTTCCAGACAATTATCAACAGACTAGATGAATTTGGGTGAAATATGAACTGACCAACAAATTTCAAATGTCATTTTTTAGAAAACCAAGAAGAATCTGGAAAAATAGTTGAAAACCCTTATGCAAAACGAGTAGTTTTACCTTCCATTTGGGAGGTTTTCTGAGAAAGAGAACCATTTGAGAGAAAGTCTTTCTATTTGAAACAAAATTTTCCGAGATTGGATTTCGCATCAATATTCACAAGGCTAATTTCAAACTTTGTTTCTGAAAAAAAAAAAAAAACGAGAAGAATCTCGTAAAATGATTTAAAACCCATCTGCAAAACAAACCGTTTTACCTCTCCCATAGGCCATTTTGCAAAAAAATGAATATTTGTGAAGATAACATTGATTTTATAAATGGGTTTTTCCCTAAATTTGTATTTGGTCGTTTTGATTTTGTACTTGATTCATGATGACAGATCTTCTTTTTTGGTTGATGGAGGATTCAACCTTTGTTGGGAAAAAATTATAAAAGCTCTAGTATTGTTCTTGCAAGAAGATTCCAATCTCTTTAAAAGAGTGGAAACTTTGCACTATTGTAAAATCAATTCTTGAAAGAGCTTGGAATCTACAACATTGGAGATATTCGAAGCCAATAATAAATCCAATTTTCATACATTGTTGTAAGAATTTGAAGGTTCATTGTTGTGTTTATATATTAATTCAATTTTGATTTAATATTTTATATTAGCACTATTTTTAATTTCATATATTTTATGCTTATTTAAAACTTTGTAAAGCTATTTTTGCAGGGTTGGGAAAATTTAAATCAAGATTGGATATTGGATTCGAGTGGACTTGCTTGTAGTTGTTAATAATTGTTTATTAGTTTAATTGCATTCATGTCTTTGCTATAATTACTATTACATTCGATAATTGATTCTTTAATGCAATAGTACTATTAATATCAAATTCATTCATTAATAACTGAATTTAAGTATATGTATGAGAGGTCTTGGTAACTGTTTATTAAGATTATCATTTGGCATATATGTTGTAACTTCTACAAATTATATGAATTGTTTCTATGATTTGTTAGATTGTCTTAACCTTAGATTCAATTTTAGTCCATTTACCTTTGCTCTCAATTAAGAGTGGGACTTTTCCTTCTCTTAATTGAGATAGTTTAGATTTATTTTTGTTATCTACATGTTAAAATAGATTGCATTTGCATTTAGGAATTCAAGATGGAAAGTCTCATTTAGGGGATAAATTTATAAGAGGTTACCGAACCCTCATATCGGTCAGAATCACTACACCAAATAGATAAGGGCCTAATTGAGGCCCTAACCGGGTAATCTCCTTATGATGTTGATCATGGTCAATTTTGGCCATCAATAGTACCTCATCCTGAGGATGTTGACTCATATGGAGATCCATCCCGCTCATTACAGTCAAGGTTGTCGATCCGACAATCCCATCAGCCTCCATTAATATTGGTCAACAACTCCATCCTCATGTGGAGCATGATCAACCTTCTCTACTCGTACAGGTTGTCGACTCTCTCAATTCACATGTTTTCCTAGATACTAAGTTTCCTTTAGAAGAGGCCATCCCAGAAGTCATGGCTTCCATTGATAAGCCCAGAGAGGATGAGAATCATCTCACCTTCCTTCTCCCTTAATTGGAAGTGATCCTTCTCCCTGAATTGGAACTGATGAGAGTTAACACGATGAATCTTAATTCGAAATTGGGGGCATTGGTTGGGACATCCAATAGACCTCCCAGTCTTGAGCCTTTTTCACCTTAGTTATCTTTTTTAGATATTGCCA
Source organism: Picea mariana (assembly GCA_032191745.1). Classification (NCBI taxonomy): domain Eukaryota; kingdom Viridiplantae; phylum Streptophyta; class Pinopsida; order Pinales; family Pinaceae; genus Picea; species Picea mariana. The sequence goes on along the minus strand of JASDQU010100432.1, from coordinate 336,228 downwards.
ACGAATTCTCGGCTACCCCTTCCATCGAAGATTCATGTTTCGTACTTCCTTCATCTCTTGATGGATCCCATCAAGGATCTTTTATAGCACACGAAACCACTCACGTTGAATATCTTCGTATGCAATTTTTTTTTTTTATGTGGCATGGCCCTAGGATGGTGAACCATATGATTCCAATAATGGCTCATGAGTTCATTGATTATGAAAAAGATCCTTGGTCTAGTCCTAGAAATGGGCCCTACTTGGTGTAAACCATCAAGATGCATAGTTCCTTGTACATAGATGTGTGGTGTGAGTGTTTTTTGTTTTGCATACATTGTATCCAAAAAATCCAAAAATATTTTATTTTTTTGACATTTCACTATGCGTTTTAAACTTGGAATCTAGTTTACATGTGTTGATAGGATTTTAGGATTTTTTTTTTATGAAGATGGATTCATCTATTGAACTTGAGGTATATGTTTTCCAAGACTGACATATAGGGATAGGTTTTTCCCTGCATTTATTGCCTTGCATTATTAACTGTCCATCTTGTCATCACTATGCCTTAGGTTCGATCCCGGTTGGTTGCGGCATTAGCCACTCCTTTTGCACATCATCACTAGGTCGGTATTGCATACCCTTCATGGGTGCCCTAGTTAGTACCCATATTTCCATTTGGTGCCCATGTTGAATTTCCCCGTAGGTCCGCGAGCCCTCCTTTAACCCCGCCGTGACTTGATGTTGAGACTCATTTTTCTTTCTTCGTCCATATTCTGGCCATATCTCGTGAGGGTCTTGGAACATTTTTTTTGTTTCTTAATGGTGGCCTATACATTTTTTGCTCACGTCATGCTTCCTGCCATTGTGTTGTTGTTTTCCCATATCCTTCTTACCGCTATGTCATAACCTTGACCATCTACCTCTTGCATTATTTAGCCTCCAACACCTGTGGATGAGAACTACTATTATGAGTGGTCATCATTTGTCGTGTTTCTTTTTGCATTCCATTACTTAAGTCATGTTCCATGCAACTGAAACTTCATTTCAAACCACTCATTCTCTCGAGTTGAGCTTACTATTACCCCTTTTTCGCGCTTGGTAACTAACCATAACAAAGGTACACCCTAGAGTCTCCTTTAAGTCTTTTTCATACTCCCTCAACATGCACAAATTATCGAGTGAGCTTGTTTCCTTTCACACTCATTAAATGGATTTGAAAGGACATCTATTCGGTGTAATTTCAACCCCTATTCAAACCAAATGGACTAATTATGGAAAAGGAATACTCTAGTCAACCTTGGCTAGAAGAGTTCTCCCTTGTATTGTTTTATACTTTTTCAGGCTCGGGGGACTAAATTTACGAAAAAGAATACCCTTGGAGTCTTCTTTAAGTTCTTTTCAGACTCTCTAAATGTGAAAAGACCGTCGAGTTTACTTTCTCTATACTCATAAAATTGTACATTTAAGGACCCCTATTGGATCGAACCCCTCCTTCTTTAGGTTCGTTAAACATGTGATAAGGGACTCATCGAAGATGAGCTATATCAAGCATTTTTTATCCACCTCAAGCTTGTAAAAAAACAAAGGGGTACTCGTCGTTCATGGTGGGATAAAATTTGAGGGTTTTCATTCTATTCATCTTCACAAATGGCAGTCGTCCGTCAAGTCTCGCTTGAGCAATGCACCTGTTTTATGTCTATGTACCACAGTTGGGTTATCCATTGCCTCTGAATCACTACCATCTCCCTGAGTTTTTAGACTTTGTCGATTGTTCACTCTTCCAATCTCCCATGGCGAGTGTTTTGGTCATTATCGAGTCAATGTTGCCAAGTCAAGTTATTTGTCGTGTTGTTTTATTCAAGGGACGTTCACTTCTGTCGTCCATTTTTCAGTCCTTCAACCCATTTAACTCGGTCATCCCCGAGTCAATTATTCTCTACTTTATACACTATCTACCTTTCTCTGTTTCATGTCGATTGATGAGGGATACATCAATGCCCTACTTCAACTGATTTTGTCATGTCGACACCAAATCATTATCCAAGATCAAAATCTAGAAACTAGTTAGTACCTTGGGTCTTCCAGACATCAATGGCAAGTTCCCTCTCATTTCCAACAATGGGTTTACATCATTGGCTCTTGTTGAATGAGTCTATGAGTGTTCGACTACTTCTCATCTCTTCACACTCGAAGATTATACTAGGTATCTTGGGATCCATCGTCATCATCAGTGGATTCTCTCGCGCCTGTTAACGGTATCCATTAGTGGTTGGTAATCAGAAGGTTTCTACCATGCTCGACATCAACTCATATATTTTCATGTTGTATATTCACACCATTCAAGGTTTGAGATGAGGACCTTAGGTTGGGACCACATCATTTCTTTACAACATCCCCTCCCAAGTTGCAATGGATTTATTCATGAGTTCTTCAGAGACCTCTCAGACATCGAGTCATCTCATTGATTTGTAGACTATGACATAAATCCACATTTGTACTTGGTCATGTCTATGTTCTCACTTTTGACATTGATCCACATTGTATTATTTCGTGGCCATGATCTAGTTAGTTGTGTCATGCATGGATCCATAGTGTACTTTTTTTGCGGCTATGCTTATTTATATTACCAAGCATGGGTATGCCCACCTCGGGGATGTTCTTCTTTGTGTGGGACTGGTGCTAGCTTCTTCCTATCTTCTTTCTCCTCAAGCTCCATAACTTTTGTTTGTAAAGTATTTCGGCCAACATACACCTCTTCTGACCTCATACTTTAGGGGGCATCTGTTATACAATTATCTACCACTTGATTACCTCATGGACATTCTCTAGAGCTTAGCAGGCTGAAACACTGAGTTATGTCACTATTCCCTCGAGTATACACCATCTTTTTTCTTGGTCATGAGCTGTACTTTTACAGATCATGACCCAAATTGATGGTCGTGCCTTTCTCTATTAAAAATTGTGACCAACCACATCCTGCAAGAATGTAGGGTGCAATCGATTCTGTTACTCTCAAATTAGGAATGGTTACAAAGAGATGGGATCAAGCTTGAATTTCTTATGATTCGACCTCGAGAAGCTTGTTATTTTGAGTCGGTAAGAGTTATCCACCATGTCATCTCTTTCATCCTATATATTGAGGGTGTCTCATGGGAAAAGGGAAGGAAAAGAAAGAGTAAACTTATAATGTTAGATTGATTATGGAGCTTGGGCAATGAAATTGGGAGAAGCTTCATCAAAATATTTGTTTGTAAGTTGTAAGTTTTTTGCTTTATTAATAGAAGATGCACATGATTTTCCCCTCTAATTGATTGTATGCAGTGATTATAATATTTATAGAGAGTTAATATTTTCCTGTGTTTATGTCATATCATTATATATATCCATGATTAATACATATTACGTTTGATCTTGTGAGAGGTGTTTGTTGGTGTTCTTATGTGTGCATACCCGTGTTTGTGAAAGTGAAGGATATATTCAAATGAGTAAATGACCCAGGAGCGTGCAAGGACAACCATCGAAGTATTAGGTCTGATTCTCATTCTCTGATCTCATAGATCTTCTCATGTGTGATTTAGATATAGGAAAATCTACAGTTTGCATCTCCATTCTGTGTTAGGTCTAGGAACAGCCTAAGGGAGGTAACTCTTGCAGGGTACATTTATCCTACAACAAAAACCCCGAGTCCAAGGAGAGGCATGATATGCATAGCAACTAATATGTTGACCACCTTCCACCTACATAGTCATCGCCTAGAAGAATAAAGTAATAGGGAAACTACCCCACCTTGTTTATCATAGACAAAATCTCCAACAAAGATGAATCTTAGAACCCTACAAACTCTAAGCCCCAGATCGAAATGATATGAAAACCATTGGAACTGCTAACACCATTCTCAAACCTTAGAATCGTTATAGAGCAATTTAATAGAATAAGTTCAAAAAATTGGAAAATAGATTCTAGTCTCCCAACTTTCCACCCATCAAAGTGTTGATTAAAAACAACACAAAAGAGAATTTTTGAATGAATGCTCTGCAACTAGGGTTTAGAGTTGCACCTCCGCCGCCATGAACTGCGTCACCACGATGACTGCCCCACGGGGGCTCATGTCTTGCAGGGAAGGGGCACCGACTGACGTCTCCTACAGCCAAATCATGGCAAATGAAAACCTTGCAGCAGGAGCGAAAAGGCCGACCTTTGAGCCGCCTCCAGACATGCGCTCGAAGCTCCTCGCGGAAGGGACCTTCAAGGATCGGGAGATGGATATTGATCCAGTTAAAGAAACTACCCCTGCAAATGCCTCAGTACCTTGGATGCTGGGGAAAATGCATTCCATAGGCACCACAGGCTCCAAAATATGTCATAATATTGCCACGCATAGAAGAGCAGAAGAAATATATACGAGACTATGCCCTGGTGGGAAAATTTCTAGGGCTCTGGCCTTCTGAGTGTGATCTAGTCAAATGGATACAGCACTGGTGGAAACCAAAAGGCCACTATGATCTGCAACTAGGTTCCAAAGGGTTCTTCACAATCATCCTCCACAATCTTGAGGATTGCAACCGCATCTTTGACGGGGGGCCATACTTTTACAACTTGGTTGGACTCTTCTTAAGATTCTAGACAGAAAAGTTCAACCCTAAGAAGGAAGAATTTTCCCATGCACCGGTTTGGATTAGACTGTACTCTCTTCCCCAGGAATTCTGGCTGGAAGAGGTCCTGGCCGACATTGGCAATACCATTGGCATCTATGTTAAGTCTTCCGAAGCCACCAAGCAGCGGCGCTACACATCCTACGTGCGAATCTGTGTGTATCTGAACATAGCTAAGCTGCTCCCAGGCTCCATCACACTAGAGTATCATGACGAGGACTGGTCTCAGACCATCGACTATGAACACATTCCATTCCAATGTAGGAAATGCCACGAACATGGTCATCTCTTCAAAGAATGCCCTCTCAATTCGGCTCACAAAGAAGGGAACCCAGAAAGCGGAAAAGACAAGGAAGGCTTTGTACAACCAGCAAGGAAAAGATGACAAGGAGGAAGAAAGCAACTGGCTCAGGTAAGTAAAGATCCTTCAACCAACAATAAGTTTGCAATTTACAAGATCAACCAGAAAACCCCACAACCCCTGCAAATCCAAATGTACCACCCCCGAACAATGGTCCCCAGCCAGTTAACCAAAGTACTGAACGACTCCCATAGAGTAAGGAACCGGATCTCCCTCCCCTAGAATTGGCATGGGATCTGCAATATTTGCAGGAGACAGAAGATGGGGACGAGGAAATGGAGATGGAGGAGAAAGACCTAGCCGAGGTAGATCTGGAGCACCTGGAGCACGTCTATAGGCAACAAAAACTTTACACTATACCCAAGGATCAACTGTGGAAGGTGCACAAAGTCTTTCTCAACTCTTCAGACGGGTCCTCAACACGAGCTAGCAAAGCCTTGGGAATCCAGGGTAGTCAGACAAAGAACCCAAATAAAGCCCAGAAGGATGAAAAGAAAAGGGGGAGGAAATCCACAAACAAGCTCATACAAGAAATAGGAAACTTTATGGTGAACTCAGGGTAGATCCACCTAATCTCGGACAACTTCCCTCCTCTCCCCACCCCTCCGTCATCATGAAGATCATATCATGGAATATCAGAGGCCTCAACGGACATAGCAAGCAAAAAATGCTACGAGAACTGATCTTAGTGGAAACATCTGACATTGTTCTATTGCAGGAAACAAAATGTACCTCAGAAGACATTGACAGGCTACTTCCCCACTACTGGAGGCAAGGGGGAGCGGCCTCAATCGACGCCACAGGAACGGTCAGAGGATTGACTATCCTCTGGAACACCAACGCTGTGCTGATGGAAAACTTTTTCACTACGTCCATCACAGCAAATTATAGGCTCATCGGCTCAAACAAGCCCGGACATCTGACCAATGTCTACGACTTGGCCACTCCAAGGGATAAGCAAGCCTTCCTCAAAAGCTTGAGTTATTTATCCAGCCTTACATAGTATAATAGATGGATTGTTGGTGGTGATTTCAATATCATCCGCAGCCTGGAGGAAAAAAAAGGAGGATCAAGATGACTGGATCGAGACTCCGGCAACTTCAATAGCCTAATAGATGACCTTCACCTCATCGACCTGGAGGCCAACAACGACATTCATACTTGGACAAACAGAAGGACATGAATACATCAAATCACCTGCAAACTAGATCGATTCCTCATCTCGAAATCTCTCATGATGGATGGCACGACAATGGAATCTACTATCATGAACCTCTCTGGTTTAGATCACTGGCCCATACAATTATGGTTGGATGTCCCGGCCACACCTGGTAAAAAACCCTTCAGGTTTGAACAGTTCTGGCTAGACCACCCTGATTTACGAGCAAATATCCAAAATTGGTGGCGGGAGGCAGCGATCCCTCGCGGTTCCAAAATGTATAAATTCCAACAAAAGTTAAAGAATCTCAAACAAACTCTCAAACTTTGGAACAAGCATACCTTTGGCAACATTTTTGAATCCAAAAAACAACTGTTAGAACAAATGGGTGAAATTCAACACCAGATCAGAGAGCAAGGGCTAATGGATGAGCTAAAAGCCCAGGAAATAAAAGTAACTCAACAGATTGAGGCTAGGAAAAGGCAGGAAGAAATCTTATGGAAACAAAAATCGCATATTCAGTGGCTCAAGGAAGGGGAACACAATACCAAATTCTTTCACAGAACTGTTATCCAAAGGTGGCACTCTAATAAGATCACGCATCTCATCTCGGATGAAGGGGAAACCATCCACTCCCATGTTGATATGGAAACAACCCTGATCGAGTATTTTCAAAGTCTCCTCACAGAGCCCATCCAGGATAGACATGAAGCAATCAATAAGGTTACGCGGCATGTGCCCTCCCTCATCATCCAAGAGCAAAATGCAGCCCTCCTCAGGCCCTTCACAATCGAGGAAGTAGATCAAGCGCTTCAAGACACCCCCAAGTGCAAGGCTCCTGGTCCCGATGTCTTCACCACTGACTTTTTTCACTATTGCTGGCCGATGATCAGGACAGAGGTTTGGGAAATTTTGGAAGACTCTCGAGCCACTGGACAGGTCCTCCAGGTTCTCAATGCCACTTTCCTTACCCTAGTTCCCAAAGAGGGGCAGGATTATCGACCCAAGCAGTACAGGCCTATAGCTCTTTGCAACGTCATCTACAAACTCCTCACAAAGGTGATAGCTTGAAGACTCAAGCCTATCTTACCGACAATCATCTCCCCAGAGCAATCCAGTTACGTTGAGGGCAGGCAAATCCTGGATAGTGTCATCCTAGCCCATGAAGTAATTCACTCCCTACAAAAGACCAAAACTCCAGGTATGCTTCTCAAATTAGACCTCTCTAAAGCCTTTGATAAGATAAGCTAGAAGTATATGCAAGCAATGCTTCTGGCTTTTGGTTTTGATCAGAATTGGGTAAAGTGGATTTTGAATCTAACCTCCTCGGCTTTCTTCTCTCTTCTCATCAATGGTGTCCCCTCACGACCCTTCCCCCCTTCAAGAGGGATTAGACAGGGTGACCCCCCCTCCCATTTCCTCTTCATCATCCTGGCCAAAGGCCTCAGCCGCTCAATTCACGCAGCCTTAGAAAACAACCTTCTAACATAATTACCCTTACACAACATCTCTCCCCCTATCTCGCACAGCCAATTTGTGGATGACACCCTCTTAATGGGCAGCCCTACTGTCCGTGAAGCCAACTCTATCCAGGAGATCCTCCAAACCTTCTCTGACACCTCAGGCTTGGACTGCAACAAGGATAAGTCCCAAATATTTTTTTTCAATACGCCCCCACAGATTCAGTGCCACATCTCGGATATCCTTGGATTCAACAGAAGCTCCCTTCCATCCAAATACCTTGGCATCCCCTTGATTGACAATGCCCTCCATAATTCCTCCTGGGAACCTCTTTTATCTTCCTTCTCTAAAAGGCTCTCTTCCTGGACCTTTAGAGCCTTAAACCTTCCCAGTCATCTCACTCTTCTCCAAGCCGTTCTTCAGGCCTTCCCGATCTATTCTTTTTCCGCGCTGGCTGCTCCGAAATTCATCCTCACAGCCATCAAAAGCTTACAAAGAAACTTCAATTGGCAAGGCCTCAAAAAAGGGAAGAAAATAACACTAGTCATCTAGGATAAACTCTGTCAGCCCAAAAAACAAGGAGGACTGGGATTAAGGGACCCCTCTATAATGAACAAGGTCCTCAGTGCCAAAATTTGGTGGCGCTGGCTAAAAAATCCCAAAGATCTTTGGGCCAGACTCTGGAGGAAGAAATACGCTCCAAACATGGCAGAGAAGAACTTAATCCGATGGAATGGGGACAACCCAGGCTCTTTAATTTGGACAACGACCAAGAAGAATAGACAGTTGGTGACTCGACACGCCTTATGGGAGATAGGTAATGGGGAAACGACTCTTTTCTGGCAAGACTCCTGGCAACAGTGGCCAGCTATGAATGTTGAAGAATGGGCCCGCGACATCTGCACCCAAGCCACACAGGCAGGCCTGACAAGAGTAGCTGACTACTGGCAGGACAATCCCGCGGAGGACGCCTGGAGATGCTAGCATTTGGATAGGGAACGCATTAACCTGGAGGCGCATATAGATATGGCATCTTTGCAAGAAGAGATGGCTAAATGAAAAATACCCAAAATTGCAGGAGAAGATACTCTTCGATGGGGATACAAGCCACGGGGTTCTTTCAGCACGCGAGAAGCCTACCAAATCAAAACTCAGTCAGACCCCCTCCCTACTTCGAAAGTTTGGAATAAAATTTGGAGTCTTAAACATTGGCCTAAAATCACTCTATTCCTTTGGCTAGTCTCCCATTCCAGCATTCTCACATGGGACAACCTCTCGAAAAAAGGTTTTGTGGGACCCTCTTTATGTATACTGTGTGGAGAAGCAGAGGAAACCATGAACCATATCCTCAATTCTTGCCCTTACATAACTCAAATTTGGGATCAAGCAGAGCTTATCATGCGTACCTTGGACCGTCTCAGGGATAGCATCCTCGAAACTATTACGGAATGGAGGGACAAGTCTTTTGACTCCCCTCTCCTTAATCGTATCTGGCAACTTCTACCCGGCTTTATTCTTTGGCAAACGTGGAAAGAAAGGAACAGGAGAATCTTTAGAAGCATCTCCCTCCCGTGGCAACAGTGTTGGCGTCAGTGCCATCGCAACATCGTGGAAACTCTCCACCTACGAAACTGGTCCAACGCAGACTTAACCTGCCCTCCTTCTGAACTCCCCATCCTCCGGCATTGGATACCACTTCCTTCTCTTCAGACTCTCCCCTCCCCCTCTCCCACCCTCCCTTCTAGCAACCCCTCTTTTTGGTCTCCCCCCCGGGAAGATTTCGTCAAGCTCAATTTTGATGGAGCCTCTAAGGGTAATCCAGGGGCTGCTGGCTATGGAGTAGTCTTCCGCAACCATCATGGGCACATTCTCATCATAGGCGCTGGCTCCATCGGGCACTCTACAAACAATACATCAGAACTCTGGGGTCTTATCAAAGGATTGCAATTGGCCATCAAAAACAATTTTACCAAGGTAATCGTCGAGGGGGACTCCCAAGTCATCATCGGCCTGATGTGCAGAATCTTAAACGGGGCAAATCCGGACAGAATTTTGCCTAGCTGGAGACTCTCACACGGCCTTCAGATCATCGCAGATCTACTGCATCCAAATCAGCCTATCATTTCTGCACACATCATGAGGATGGTGAATCAAGTTGCGGATGAACTGGCTAATCTGGGTACCAACTGGAGTGGTCCAGAACTCCAATGCAACTCAGCCCGGGATCATGATCACCCTATTCTCCAGCAGTGTATCCGCAAAGCTGAAATGGTGGATGTCTCCCCGGATGGGGTGTTAGGGCGGCGAACGTGGCAGATGGAGGGGGTAGGCACCAACCACCAAGGCATAGATCCATGTGATGGGCTCGTGCCACAACCCGTCACCTTCCCATCCGATTAAATAGCCTTTACTATGATTAGAGGGCACATTTATGAAATCTTCCTCTCCATATCCGCGTCGTCGTTTGGCTTGGGTAGTGATGGTTATCACTCGTCTCTGCTTGCATTCTGGAGGACTCTCCCCATTGCAGCCATGGCCGCCATGGCCTAATCCAGATAGAATTCTCTGGTTCCATGCATCCCCTGTTCACCACCAGGTCATACACCTTTGCATAGTGTACCTTTTCTCGCCTGTTAATAACAACTATCACCCTATATCGCGTCCGAGGGGAAGGCCGTGAAGGGGCTCTCCCTGGAAGCCTCGTCGGCCCTCGGTCTCTCCCCCTGACTCACCTTCCATATGCTCCTCCCCCTCGCTCCATTCCGAGCATCTCTTGGCTTCCTCTCATGATCCACCGAACTTGCAGTTTGGTTGTTTGGCAATAATACCCCGGCTGTCGAGCTCCTTCCGGCACCCTCCGGTGGATTTCACTGCCCCCACACCAGTCCCTGACCCTCTGAGAAACTCAAGCAGTGAGCCTCCTCCACATCGCAAGCATGAGGGTACTGGATACCAATTCATTGATTCCTTCAACAACGCGCAGTTCAGAGACAACCTAGCTATCCTTCACGGCCTAGTTTTTGAGCTCCGCCAGGGGGTGGAGGATCTCCAGTTCCGCCTACAAGCAACAGATGAAAAGGTGGAGGTCTTTCTTCAGACTCTCTCCTCCATGCACGCAGCTTTCTCCTCAGACTCGACAGAAGCGAGCCCCATGGAGGAACCCAGATCAGCTCCAGATGAAGGACATGACAGGACGCAATGCTCAGCAGCGATGGCACGGGAGCAGGGTGTGAGAGAGTGCAGTGTTGCAGAGACGGACCCGGCAAGGATACTGATGCAAAATGATACCACAAAGGCTGATGGAACCATGGGCGAAGTGCAAGTCGACCGGCAATGGGCAGACCAAGTGACGTTTGTCGAGGAGGAGCCCTGGACAGAGGACCTCCATGCCACGTGGCCGGGCTATCTACCAGGTGTCTAAGTCTATAGTGTTTCACAATGTCTTGTCAGCCTTTTGTTAGTTTTAGTTGATAAACAATTTATATAAGACCACTTTTCTTAGCTTATCATAGTATCTATGCTGGACACATTTGCTGGCTGGACTGGTTTCCCCTCTGTTGGGGCAGTCCAGTAATTACAGCATCGCTATCACTGTATTTTGTAACTTTGCCTCAGTTCTGGAAGGTTTTTAATATATGATACTTCTTATTTAAAAAAAAAAAACAACACAAAAACTAAATACAAAAAGTTGAAAAGTTCTATGTTTTTACGTTTTTTCAGGCATATTTTTTTATGGGTTTCATTCAAAAAATGGCAAGAAGTTTAGAAAAATAGTTGGAATGACAAATTTCATTGGTTTAGCGTAAATATTTCGGGCTCCATTGAGGTTTTTGAGGGCGTTGGATCAATTTATGCATTCATAAATATGATTTGAGCAATGTAAATTTGTGATTTTGCCAACAATCGAGTTGTCGGGTTCCGATGGTAGTCGTCGAAAACAGTAAAAAGCGTAGAACATTTAGACTATGCCTCTTGTCTCCTCCTTTCACTAATAAATATACCTCATATTTCCAACAGGTATATGCAAGCAATTTTTTACCATATCACAAAACTTTCCATATTCCATGGGCGTTTATTCGACATCTCCTTGGCCATGGTCGAAGTCTATTCAAGAAAAATAAGAGAATCAGGTGTAGGCATTGTTGTTTCCATTTTCATATGTTAGAAATAATTAATGCAAAACCAAGATTTCTCTATCTCATCCCCTTTTCCTCTCTACAATCTCGTCTGCTTCTACAACTAGAAACACATATGCCATTTAATTTCTTCTTAATTGTGGCTCACAACATCAACACTCTTGTGATGACTAGACGATGCGTTGGCAATGAGTTTGAACAATTGGATTTCCATTTGCTTGATCTATGTTGCTCGATATAACTACCACAACAAAACATTGTTATATAATAATGTGTGCATATCCCAAAGTATTTTTATACATTACCCATTTCGAGGGCCAATGCATTTCAAGTGCCAATTAGCTAGAAAATGAACAAGCTTAGGCATCTTGTCACTGATAAGTTTTGGCACATGCAACCATCGTTTCTCTATAATCTTCCTCAATAATTTTTTCCATTCTTGTGATCATCGTTGTAAGGTATTCAATTGGAAGGGAATGAAGACCCTCACCCAAGTCCTCAAGGAGACGGAACTTGGGTCGCTCTAGCACCCAAGAGTCACACTAGTTGGGAAAGTGAGTGCCTTGGGCATGTGAACACGTCAAGGGGTTTGCCCAAACATCAGTTAAAGCATGGGGCGGAACCAACCAAGAGAAGGGGCACACCAAAGAGGTTGGGACCAACATGAGGAGTGCACTAAGGTTGTGTCATGCCGATGCCAAGGGATGAAACGGTTGATGGGAACACAAGTTTGTTTGGGCACATCGGGTCTGCGAAGGGGCACAATGAATCATTTGGACGTGATGCTTTGCGAAGGGGTGTGACACACCCAAAGGAAGTGATGATTCATGAAGGTGAACTATGGAGTCCATATAATATAACAAAGGCACACAACCAAAGAAGACAAATTTTCACAGTAAGAAGAGCAAGATCAACTCTGTGATTCTGGGGTAGACTTGGACGAAGAGGGGTGAGCTCCCTCAAGAAGCCAAGTCACTCCACATGGGAGGATGTGTGCTGCATTGAGGTGATTTTTTGGATAGAGTTGAGGCGACCTTATTTTGGGTTGATTTTGGGGAAGTCTTCTCGAAGGTCTAGGTGAGGCAATTATCAAACAAAACCGCAGGTATGTGCAAAGTCTTGTGACAAAGAAGAGACGATGAGTCTATGGTGGATGCATGGTTGGGGTGCTTCGCAAGAGTTGTGAAAGTTGTTACGATGGATGAGTCTTGGTGTGATAAATCTATGTATGAGTGTCTTGGTTAGGTGAGTTGAGTCATGTGACTCTGCCCAAGTTGTAAACCAAGATTATATAAGAGATCATATTGTAATCGTTTCACAATAATAAGACTTAGTCAGGTGTTCGACACATTTTGTGTCACCTGCACTTTATTTGTGTCTCTTGTTTGTTTCAAAAGTGTTATCTTTGTTTCATGGATGTATGCTTAAATGAATAAGTGTTAAGACTGTTAATAAATTGTCAACGTATACAAGAGTTTCACTAGAGTAGGAGTGTGACTCTCTCGTGGCCTACAACTGAATATGGGTATGCTCTAGGTGAAGAGGTGTAGTATGGAAGAAGTGTCCTTTGGGTTTCCAAGCAACCAAGTGAGAAATGTCACGGTGTCTTATTCCCTCAAGAGGTACACGATCGCAAGATTCAGGAAATACATTGTGGGGATGTGAAAGATGGTATCAGAGCTTCTTCGTCATGGATTTTGAAGAAGGGTTGGTGATCGAGGGGATCAAAATATGCTCAAAAACAAAAGTTCTCGAAATTGCTCGAAAATAGATTCATTGCATAGATATCTTCCTCAAGATCCCAACGCAACTTGAATGGGCTCAAACGGACATTGTATGTGAGAGATATTGTGATCTATCCACTTTTCCAAACATGGGAAAAAGTGTTGACTGTACAGTCCATACAGTCTGATTGTTCAGACCGTACTGTTGACGTGGCAGTGGGACTGTACTGGACATGTGGTAGGTGGCAATTTGACAACTTATGTGGCAGTGGTTGAGGTGGACCTATCTGATGCTGGCACGTGGCATACATGTGGACGAATAGAAGGGTGCCATGTGGCCCAGCCAGGGGCCACCACGTGGCACCCCATCATTGGTTGGTTGGTATAAAATTTATAGAGTTCGTGGGGGTCAAACCTAGGACCTCTATGTATGGCATAGTCTCTGCATAGGTAGGACCACCAACCCACTTATGCAATGTTTCTTAACCCTATACCTTTAAACTTTTATTTAAGTTTGATGTAACCGTTGGTTGGGCGAAGAAAGGGTCGGGGCTTAGCCCCAACCCGCGGTCACCACACATACCATACTACCATATGACCACCAACACGTGGGAGGTTCCAACGAAAAGTCCACAAGCGTGGGAAAGTAGGTCGATGTCTGGCCACATGGCCCATGCGACCGACACCTCTGCTAGTTTAGGTGTTATGCCCCTTAATGATGCGCCAATTTATCCCGACCTCTGGAATGGTGTGTGGTACTAGGTTTTGGCATGGGAAATGTACAAAGGTTGGATTATTCACACATAGGTGCGATTTGGAGGACCAGAGAGAACAAGCTATTGGGGAAAAACATCCAAAGTTGTTTTTTTCTCATTTTTTGGCCAAACCAGGTGCAGGATGAGCCCAGCTAGGGGTTTTTGGATATTCCGGAGCCATTGAAGCCATCTATTTTGTATTATGAGCATTGTAAACCACCAATTTTGACACATTGAGCATTAATGAAAATGATCCATTGGAAGCTGGACCAGGAGATGTAGCCCAAGAGAAGGGTGTAGTCCTTTATCATTTTGTTGTGTTATGTGCTTGTTTTCTATGGTTGTTTATGACTCTTTATTCTTTTCATATGAAGTTAAAAAAAACTCATTAAGTTTATGTGTTTGCAACTTGTTCCAATTGCCTAAATCACATATCTATTTCACTTGCAAATTTGTACACACAAGCCTTTTTCGTTTTCAGATCAAGTTGGTATCAGAGAAAAGGTTTTTGAAGGTTTGATTGTTTGCAAGTGTTTTTTTTTTATGCTTACAAGGTTGAAGCTCACAAGAGGAGAAGGTCAAATTGTAGAGCCAAGTTCTCAACTTTCGAGAAGGAGAACTACACATTCACCTCAAGCTACAAGGAGGTATTCACCAAGTATGGCTCATGAGGAGAGTCATGAAACTCTTACTTCAGAAAATGAAACTTTCAGAAAATATTTTTATGATACGACAAAAATGGTGAAAGTTTTATTTGAATAAATGAATGCAAGGTTCCAAGGTGAAAGCTCAAATCCTCCAAGAGGTAATGAAGATAGTGGTGATAAAACTCCAAAAGGAAATGGAGGGAATGGTGATACTCCACCTCCTTCACCTCCATATTCCACTTCTTCTACCATTTCACAACCACCTCCAAATTCTCCAAAAGAACATGGTAAAATTCCTCCACAAACTCCTTTGCTTAAGCTTGATATTAAGTTTGGATTGCCTATGTACAATGGATAGGTAAATGTTGAGAAATTGGATAATTGGATTCATCAATTTGAATTTTATTGTAGGATACAAAGAATCAAAGATGAAGAAACTAAAATTCAACTTGCTTCTCTTAGATTGGAAAGTGCAGCACTCATTTGGTGGGAAGCCAAAACTAGAGAGGACATGAAGAAACATGGTAAAGTTTTATCCTCTTGGAATGATTTTATTGTTGCACTTAAAAGAAAATTTTATCCATTAGCATACATGCAGAAAGTTATTATGGATTGGAAAAAATTTAGACAAGCTAAAGGGAAAAGTGTGCAAAGCTACACTCAAGAATTTAGAAGAAGATATTTTATTTTGGGTATAGATTTATCTTCTCAAGAAACTTTACTCAAATACATTGGAGGATTGCATAGCTACTTGAGGCACACATTACTTATGTTTAAACCTACAAATATAGATGAATTTTGTGTACATGCAACTCATTTGGAAGCAAGAGGGGGGAATGAACCTCAAGAGGTCAGCAAGAGGCCATTTGTTAAGGGAGACAAGAGAAAGAAGAAATTCAAAGGAAATGGAAGAAAGAATGCTTCAGTCAAGAAACAACGAGAGAAACTCTCATGTAAACATTGTTCAAAATATGGTCATGATGAAGACCATTGTTGGAAACTTTATCCTAAAATGAGACCCAAAAATTTCAACAACAAAGGGAAACCAAATATTGTTGCAACTACACAACATGATTTAGGTTTTGATTCGGGAGATGAAACAAAAATTACAACCATGGGTTTTCAAGGTAAGGATTATATTGCAAGTACTAGTTCTTCAAGTAGTAGTAGCCTCAATGAAACTCAACATGAAAAATAAAGAATAGAGATTTTCCACATAAGGGTTATTTCAAAGCATACCAAGATAGATACTCTTTTTGATAATGGATCTCAAGAAAACCTCAGATCTGAAGACATTGTTAAGAAATTGCATTTGAAAACTACTCCACATCCTAAACAATATCCTCTAGGATGGATATGTGACAATGCCAAATTGCATGTGACAAGAAGATGTAAAATTAGATTTGCCATCACTACAAACTTTATATATGAGGTAGAGCTTGATGTTATTCCATTCGATATTTGTGGTATTGTGTTGGGAAGCCCATATTTATATGATAGGAGAGCCATATTTCATTGTCATGAGAACAAATATCATTTGTTTAAAAATGGAGTTGAGTACATTGTTAGAGCACATACAAAGAAGATGAATTTGTCACTTGTAAATGCTGGACAAATGAAGAGATTAGTCAATGCTAGTAAGAACTGTGTACTCTTGATGATCAAACCCAAAGACAATGTTGAAAAAAAAGATTTCCAAGGTTGTGATGCAAAGTTGAAATCTGATTTATATGAGGTTGTTAACCAATATGATGAGATGTTTCAGGAACCAAAAGGATTGCCTCCTAAAAGGGGTATCCAACATGAGATACAATTGTAGCAAGATTGTCCTCTTCTAAACATTGGTATGTACAGAATGTCAGTCATTGAGAATGTTGAAATTAAAAAAATAAATCCAAGAGTTGCTTGACAAAGGGGTTATCATGCCAAGCACATG
Source organism: Picea mariana (assembly GCA_032191745.1). Taxonomy (NCBI): domain Eukaryota; kingdom Viridiplantae; phylum Streptophyta; class Pinopsida; order Pinales; family Pinaceae; genus Picea; species Picea mariana. The sequence continues at coordinate 319,415 of JASDQU010100432.1, read as the reverse complement.
ACCATGTGGGTCACCAATTGTTTTAGTACCAAAGAAATATGGTACATGGCACATGTGTGTAGATTTCAGAGCCTTGAACAAGATTACAGTAAAGAATCATTATCCTCTTCCTATAATTGATGATTTTCTTGATCAATTGAAAGATGCTAAGTACTTCACTAAGTTATATTTGAGAAGTGGATATCATCATATTAGGATTGTTGAAGGAGACACATGGAAGACAACTTTCAAAACAAAGAAAGGTTTGTTTGAATGGATGGATATGCCATTTAGGCTTTGTAATGCTCCTGCTACATTCATGAGAGTTATGAATGATGTTTTAAGGCATTTTCTTGATGATTGTGTGATTGTCTACTTGGATTACATTTTGATATTTAACAAATATCATGAAGAGCATGTTATGCATGTAAAGCAAGTTTTGGATGTCTTGAAGAAAGAAAAATTCCTTTTGAAAATGTCTAAATGTGAGTTTGGAAAGACCTCACTTGTTTACTTGGGACATATTGTTGGAGGAGGACAAATGAAAATTGATTCTTCCAAGGTCAAACTCATTTTGGATTGGCCCAAGCCCAACAATGTGACAAATGTAAGAAGCTTTTTGGGAGAAACCCAATATTGGAGAAGGTGTATTGCTAACTTCTCTTCAATTGCAGCTCCATTACATACAGTGACAAGCATCAAACAAGTTTTCCAATGGGGAGGCAAGCAACATAAAGACTTTGATGCATTGAAGAAGAAGATTAGTTTAGCTCCAATTCTTGCACTTCCTAATTTGAGACAACTATTTGAGATCCAAACAAATGCAAGAAATTATGCAATGGGAGTAGTCTTATTGCAACATGGTAAGCCCATTTGTTTTCATTCTGAAACTTTTAATGGTGTTGTGATTAATTATCCTACTTATGATAAGGAGTTGTATGCATTGGTGTAAAGTGTGAAAAAATGGAAACATTATTTGTTGGGAAAAGAAACTATCATTCGCATAAATGATCAACCATTGCAATACTTACAATCACAAACAAAGCTACAAAGAGCAAGGCACTTCAGATGGATGGGTTTTATACAACAATTCCACTTGGTTATCAGGTATAAGAAAGGAATTTATAACAAAGTTGTTGATATGATTTCTAGGCCTGTTTTTAGTGCTTCAGTTATTCTTAAGCATAATTCTACCATGCATGAGAGCTATGTTGAACATTATGCTTTAGATGTTGATTTTAAAAAGGTTTATGCAACTTTGTGTCATTCTATCCAAGTTGAGAAATTGGATTACCATGTGAATGATAAGATTTTGTATCATCTTGGCAAGCTATGTATTCCACGGGGTGAAAGAGTCAACAACATAAGGAAAGCACATTCTTCTCTTATTGCAGGCCACTTTGGTGTAGGCAAGACAATAGCTAATTTGCAAAGGTATTACTATTGGCCTAAAATTAATGAAAGTGTTTCAAGACATGTAAGAGGATATTCTTTATGTTCTACAAGTAAGCCTAGCAATAGAAATTTGGGTTTGTATACTCCACTTCTGGTTCCTTCTCATCCTTGGGAAAGCATTTCCATGGACTTTGTAGGAGGTTTACCTATGTCTAAAAAAAATCATGATTATATTTATGTTGTTGTCGACCCTTTCAGCAAAATGTGTATTTTGATGCCTTGTAAGAAGCATGTTACAACTGAAAAAATGGCACAAATGTTCTTTCATCATGTTTGGGTACATTTTTGGTTTGCCCAAATCCATTATTTCTGATCAAGATTCTCGATTTATTGGGAACTTTTGGTCAAGCTTATGGGCACTCATGGACACCAAGCTGAAAAAGAGCACAACTTTTCGTCCACAAACTGATGGTCGAACAAAATTGGTGAATAGAACAATAGTACATCTTCTTCATGGTTATTGCAGCAAACATCTTAAGCTTTGGGATGAGCACCTACACAACATTCAACATGCTTATAACCGGGCTAAGCACTCTTCGACTCAAACATATCCATTCGAGGCATGTTTTGGTTATTTGCCAAAATATCCTTTATATTTTATCTTTGGGAAGGATATTTGTATTGATGGTCACTATGACATTGATAAAGCAAAGAAGTTCATTGAACAAATTCAGCTGGTGCATCAAATGGTAAAATAACAGTTGGAAAAGAGCTAAGCCAAGTATAAGACAAGACATGACAAGCATCATGTTGATCACAGTTTCCAAGTTGGAGATGAATTTTGGATTTACATTAGAAAAGAGAGGCTTAAAGGAGAAGGTAAAAAACTGAAACCAATTAGATATGGACCTTTCAAGATTCTTGAAAAGATTGGTAACAATGCATTTCATTTGGATTTGCCTCCTTATATGAAATGTATGCAATTGTTAATGTTGATAATTTGAGATTGTATGAGCCTCCTTTGATTAATGATCAAGGAGAGCATGTTCACATTCCTTCCATAGATGACTTCTCGCCAGAATATCTTTCTGAATTGCATGAGGATACAATCCTTGATAGGAGGATGAGAACTTCGAAACGAGGGAATGTGGAATACCTTTTTGTTGGTCCTAAAGGTAGAAATCCAAACAAAACTAAATGGATTGAGGTTGGAAAGGTGAGGGAATTGTACCCTCATCTTAAGATTGATTGAAATTAGTCTTTTGGAGTTCCAAAAGCTTCCCAATGGGGAGTAGAGATCCAGAGGATCAAAATATGCTCAACAATCAAAGTGCTCGGAATTGCTCGAAAATGGATTCAATGCGTAGATCTCATCCTCACGATCCCAACGTAACTTGAACGGTCTCAAACAGACATCATATGTGAGATATATCGCATTCTTTCCACTTTTCCAACAAGAAAAAAAGTGTTGACTGTATAGTCCGTACAGTCTGACTGTGTAGACTGTATTGTTGACGTGGCAATGGGACCGTACTGTACACATGGCAGGTGGTGATTTGGAAGCTTATATGGTAGTGATTGAGGTGAACCTATATAGTGTTAACACATTGCATACATGTGGGCGAATAGAAGGGTGCCACATGGCCAAGCCAAGGGCCTCCACGTGGCACCCCATCGTTGGTTGGTTGGTATAAAATTTATAGAGTCTGCGGGGGTCGAACCCAAGACCTTTGTGTATGGCATAGTCTCTGCACAGGCCAAGCCACCAACTCGTCTATGCAATGTTTCTTAACCCTATACCTTTAAACTTTTATTTAATTTTGATGTAACCGTTGGTTGGGTGGAGAAAGGGTCGGGGCTTAGCCCCAACCCGCGGTCACCACACATACCATACTACCATATGACCACCAACACGTGGGAGCTTCCAACGGATAGTCCACGAGCATGGGTATTACACATTATTTTCGTCACCCCTATGACCATTAATTATGTAAACATATCCTTTGTCCTTAGAAGGATCAATTGCCTTAATCCCTGAAGAAAAATGAAGATACTTTTTCCAGAGAGATGAAATTATACTTTTCCTTTGTAAAAAACCTTAGAAAAAGGGATCATCGCACCTTGCTTAGTGTTAAAGGTTCGATGATCTAGGATCGTCGCAGGTTGCACCACAGTGGCCTACGACGTCGTCACAGTTTTCTCAGTGTTAAGGGTGCGACGATTTTTGTACGAAGGAAAAAGAGGAATTTCTTGAAAGTTCTAGAATAGAAGCTTCGAGGGTGAAGTGGCCTCTGATCGGTTTGGATCTTAGTCACATCCCTGATATCATGGGATCATCCTAACCTCCTCACCCTATCCTTTTCAGCTTATAAAAGGAGAAGAGTTCTCATGGGAAATGTTAGTTGGCTATCTTTTGGTGTGAGCTTGAGTAATTTTTGTTGGCTTTGAGCTTTGCTTTGTCAAGATAGATTGTTGGTCTCAGAATCTGTGGAGAAAGAAGTGTGTGGGAAAGAAGGAACTATTGGAAGGGACCTTACAACATCAATGCATTGGTTGTATTCTCCTTTTCATATCTTTAATACGGTGATATATTTATTTCCCATAAAATTGTTCTTATTTTATTGTATGACTCCTTGATCACATACATAGGTTTTGTTGAGTATGCGTTTCTTCTTTCACTTCATTGGCTTGTGTCTTTTTATAGGTTCAACATCCCATAAGCCTTGGAACGGAGCGAGGATGACACTAGCAAGAACAAACAACATTTAAAAGGTATGTCATCTATCTCTTGTTAGTTAGTATGCTTGATAATTAAAACTTAGGGAAAGTTTTATATTATGTCTTGTTTTGTTCTAGTTTCGGGGTGAAACTAGGGAGATCTGTTTGTGTCCACACTTCCCGATTTGTCTGATAACAAAATTGGCGACCATACTGGGGATTGGTTTGTTTTCCTAGTAGTCCTATTTTTTTGCTTTGATTTCCTGGATTCTATTTTCTGAGTCACTGGGATATCCATATTGACTCTCTGGCTATTTAATTTCACTGGAAAACCTTCATGCTTTTTATTTTTTTCCATATTTTCCTTTGATTGTCGCACCTTGCTTTGAGAGACAATGCAATGATCTAGGATCGACGCACCCTACCCTTTGACACAGTGCGACGTCGTCGCACTGTACTTGTTCTCTAGCCTGCGACGATCAAGGATCGTCACTCTGTGTTAGTCTACAGCCTATGACGATCAAGGGTCATCGTGTTGTGTTAGTCTACAGCCTACGACGATCAAGGATCATCGCGTTGTGTTAGTCTACAGCCTGCGATGATTGTGAAAAAAATTGATTTTTGATGGTTTTTCTTGCCCAGATCTTAGATATGGTTTTGGGGTGAATTTTTGGGTTTGATTATGATATGTTTATAGTTTGCTTGACAGTCTTTGAGTCTACTTTTAGCCTTATTTTCTTTATTTTAGTTTGTTTACTTTTGAAAGATTTGATCTCTTGCTTTGAGTGTCTTTTAGTTACAAAGCATTGTTTTTCTTTAGAATTGTTTAGTGAAACAACACTTCTTTTCCTGAATAGTTTGTGTTAAAAGAGAAAATTTGTTTGGGTTGCTTTGTCTTGAAGAAGATCGCTATTTCTTTTAGTGTATCTTTGAAACAAAAATTTTAATTTCTTTCTTTGCATTAGATTGGGGGCATCCTTCCATTTGAGGCAGCAAAATTGCATGGTTTTTGGCATTTTTTGGTCATGAATCGTGTATTGGTTGGTGTATAGTCTCTTTGGCTCATTTCTTGAAGATATTGATATTGATGAGTTTAATAAAATTTTGGGACATTATGCATATGGGAATGATAAACGTTTTCTCCTTCTCGTAATATAGCTTTCATCGAAGTGAAATATTTGCATTCTCATTTCTTTGCATTGTTTTGAGTTGGTCAAAACATCATTTAGTCCACGCCATTTTCCTCTTGAGTAACAACAACCTTAAAATAAAGCACTTATAAAATTGATTAGACATTTTTGTATTTTCTGGTAGCAAACCTACATTAGTTTAGGGTGTAGGGCTTTTGAATAGGTGTGAAAGATAAATTTCCAAAGATGTAAACAGACATAAAATATTGTGTTAGGGAGAGGTAAATCCACTTATTACATTTTGTCCTAGGAAGCCCTTCTCACACAAGGTTCAATCACGAGGTCACATTAGGGCCAACATAGTTACTCACCCTACTTTGTTGGTCTTAGTGTAGATATTGCGCATATTATTAGGGGTCACTTGAGAATAAAATCCTGTGGGGACCTTCTCGAGTTGATTTCGGGCTAGATACCCTGCCTTTGCGCATGGATCGAAATGTCGACTATTTCCCCAGGCATCATTGCTATAATTGGTAACGTTAGTGGCCTATCTCTTTAGGGTATTTACACGAGGTGACTATGGAGGGGAAAGTCTTCACGGTACCTGGAATCGACGTTGGCCAAACTCACTCAGGCTCCTTGGAGGGTATACCCATGTTTATGTGTGGGAGCTTGCACCAAGGCATAAGTCCATTAAGCAGGTCGTCAATGTAACTTTTCCACCCACTCTATCTCATCCCCTTCTTACATTGTTCATGCGACGTTGGATTTCATCACCAACTAGTGCGTTCATTATAAGAAGGTTTTGTTTTCTTGTTTGCTTCCTAGATTTTTAGTGTGTGTTGTTTGTTTTCCCTAGCAGACTCTAGGTTGGATCTGTGTTTAATGGCGTCGGCTCCCAGAACAACCAATGAAGGAACCCATTTTCTAGGGGAACCTTTTGTTTTTCCTTATTACGGAAACATTGGTCCTCCTTACATTACTACTTTTAGTCTTCTAGGTCTCACAATTGGACTACCGATATGATTGTTTTCCACTCAGGTAATCCCAAATGCAGCTAATTCTTCGGTTGTAAAAACTTCCCCCCAAGAACACCAACCTCATGTTGATCCTTCACCTTCTTCACCAGTAAGATCTCCTTTGCCTTCTTCACTTGCAAGGTCTTCTTTCGTTTCATCTTCTTCATCAAGTGAAAGATCTGAAGCTAGTAACCTGGTGGATAAGAAGAAGAAGAAAAATAAGCAAGGGTCCAAATTTCCAACCACTATCAAACATGTTGGAAAACAACCAGTTACTTTTAATCATGCTGGGAGCATTGATGATGCCAAGATCACCCAAACAACCCATAAGCCCAAGTACCCTTGCAGGCTTTGTAAGGGTAGCCATCTTCTTAAGGATTTCCCTAGTCTATCCAAGGTTATAGAAGCATGGTCTACACGACCTCGCCAACCCATGTCGTCAGCCTCTGAACAACATGTTGATGACCTCCCGTCAACTAATCAAGATATCATTGGGAAGAAGAAAAGTAGAGTCAAGTTTATGTGTATGTTATGCGGAGGGAGTCATCAAACTCACCTTTTTCATCGTATGGACGATGCCTCAAAATTATTGGAAGACATGATTGTTTCCCAGGCTCAACTTCCAACTACTTATTGCAAGCTTACTCTCGACCCACCTGTAGTTGATGAAATAATTAATTCGGTCCCTTCATCGGTCAGTCTGGTTGATCAGGTAGTCAATTTGGTCACATCCTTAGTTGAACCAGTTGACAAAGTGGTCAATCTGATCCCATCCTCGGTCGATCCCACTCTCTCACTAGAGAGTGAATCCCAAGTGGTCAATCCTTTTCCACCCATTGACCCCATTCTCCCCTTGGAGAATGCAACCCAAGTGATTGATCGCATCTTGTCATTAGTCGATCCTACTCTCCCGCTAGAGAGTAAATCTGATACTGCCCGCATTTTTCTTGTTGATATAGATTCTATTGTGCTAGGGGGAATTCCTCCTTCTCTCGTGGAACCCCCTCCAAGTAATGAGTCCATAATTTTTTATTGGGGTGCGCTAATTGGACCTCGTCTTCCCTCTCACATTCCTTTCAAGATTACAGTACAAATTTGTGGTCAGGACATTCCTCAAATGCTAATAGACGAAGATGTGTCCATTAGTATTTTTTCCTCTATTGCTTGGCAAGATTTGGGTTGTCCTCAGCTTGTGTCGATTACATAGAATATGTTATCTTTTAACAGAAGAACCAGTCAACCTTTAGGGACCCTTCCTCGGTTTCCCATAACTTTGGGAGGGAAAACTGTCTTTATTGATGTCATGTTAGTCCAAAATCCCTTGGATTTCGATTTACTCCTTGGGAGAGATTATGTCTATGCCATGAAAGATATTGTGTCCACTCTTTTTCGTGTGATATCTTTCCCTCATGATGGAATAATTATGGCTATTTATCAACTTTCATTCGTTGGTCCTGACTTGATTACCAACCCAATGACCTCCCTAAACAGTTCTTATATGTAGACGATATCACCCCCACCACATGTCAATTATGTGGCGTTGTCTCCCATGCCTTTAGTTGCCAATGCAGATGAGCCTCTCACTATAAGATCACTCCCCTATGACTTGGATCCGGTAGTTGACATGGTAATATCTTCGATACAGTTATTGGAGCATGATCTCTTTACCCCTATCACGGCCCTCGACATGTGTTCCTTCCAGAGTGTGTTTCTTTCGTCCAGTGAAGTTCTCTTGGAAGCCATGACTAAGTTTTGTCCCTTGACATGGTGTTCTTCCAGACCGTTATCCTCTTGGAAGCCATGATCAAGAAGAGGAGTTTTAAGAATGGTTTTCTGATTTCAAGCTCATTAAAGAATGAAACCATCTTTGAGCATGGTTTTCTGATTTCAAGCTCGTTAAAAAATGAAACCAGTTACGAGGATAGTTTTTGCGTCTTTGTAGCAACCTATCTAAAAAATGAAACAGAGCTTATGAGCATAATTCTCCTCCTATTTCAAGCTCATTAAAAAATGAAACATAGGTCTAGGGATTGAACCTGGATTCTTGAACATAGTTCATATTCATGTGTCAAGCTCGTTAAAAAATGAAATAGATCCCCCCCCCCCCCTCTTTGTTTGAGTCAATTCCTTCGTATAGTATGTGAAGCTTCCTTTCCTCCGCCTGTGCTATTGGACGAAATGAAGCATAGGGGGGGATTCTTATAGCCTCTGGACTTCAGGCTGAAGTTAAGCCACTAGCTTCTTAAGCTGGGGGCTAAGTACCAACCATCTATGGATTCTACGTTGGGAAGTCACAAGCATAGTTTTCTCTAGTTCAAGTTTGTGTAAAAATGAAACCACCTACCTCAAGCATAATTTCCTCTGGTTCAAGCTTGTGTAAAAATGAAACCAGGTCCAAGCACAATTTAGTTTAGTTTTAAGCTTGTGTAAAAATAAAATCTATCCCAAGCATAGTTGTTTTTTGTTTTAAGCTTGCGTAAAAATGAAAACAATCTCGAGATCAATCTTTGTTCTTTATCGTGCTTGTAAATACCTGAGAATGTAACCGAGTAAAATTTTATCACTTTTTCGAACTCGTAAAGATTATACGAAAAAGGATCCCCTGGAGTTCCCTTTAAGCTCTTTTTAGACTCTCTAAACATGAAAATATTGTCGAGCAATCTTGTTCTTTTCACGCTCGTTAAAGTATTTGAAGAAAACATATGTTGAGTGATAAATTATCTCTTTTTCGGTCTCACCAGAATATTTTACGAAAAAGGACATTTTGGAGTTTCCTTTAAGTATTTTTCAGACTCTCTAAATTTGAAAAACCACTGAGTTTTCTTTCCTTGGGCTCGTAAAACAAACATCGAAAGACCCATATGGGACCGAACCACTCCATCTCAGGGTTCGTTAAAAATACTCCGAGAAACTCATATGAAGGATGAACTTACATTTCAAGCATATGTTATCCTCCTCAAACTTGTGTAAAAATAAAGAGGTACTCGCCAGAAATGGTGGCGGGGAATTGGGAAAGACATGTGTCTAAACATGTATTCTATGGAAGAGTTTCCTTTGAACATGACACCCTTTCACTCACTTTGTGTCTAGGTTGAAAAATCCGCTTGTCTCTTGATCATACTCCTTTATAAGATTAAATTTTGGTCTGTGATCCTTGTTGTTGAGTTAGTGTTGCCAAGACAATTTTCGTCTCATCAATATGTTCAAAGAGAAGTTCAACCCAGAAATCCTTCTATTGCATCGGCCATTTCTGCAGTCCTTAAGCCTTCTATTGTGTTGGCCATCCCTGAGTCAGTCCTGAGTCACTTGTTACTCTTATCTACATCAAATCTTGTTACTTGTTTCGTTTCATTGATGGAGGATACATTAAGGCCCTCTTGTGACGAGTCTTTTCTTGTTGACTTCAACTCATTATCCAGGAATTGGACTTAGAAACTAATTGGTACCTTGTAACTTGCATGCCTCAATGGCAGGTTTCCTCGCTTTTAACAATGGGTTTTCATCACTGACCCTTGATCGGGAGATTCCACCAAGTGTTCGACTTCAACTCATAAATTCACACCCGTTGGATTATACTAGAGTATCTTGGGAGTCATTGACATTAATGGTGATTTCCCTCACACTTGTTAACGATATTCATTAATGACCGGTAATCAAGTGGTTTCTACCATGTTCGACTTCAACACATGTATTCACATGGTTAGATTCGTACTATAGAGTGGTGGAGATGAAGACCCTAAATCTTTTCTGACAGATTTAGGTTGCATTGAACTATATTCATATTGCACTGGTGCATACATCAACAATGTATGTCTCGTGGCTATGTTCAAATTTGAGTCTTTAACACATAGATCCACGGTGTATTTTTGGTGTCTATGCTCATATTTGAGTCATATTGGCATGGATCCACAGTGTATGTTTGGTGGCCATGACCTGTCCTACTTGACATGGATCTTTGCATGTCGACATTTATGCTTTGAGTCATTTGCATTCTCAATATGGGAATTCCTACCTCAGTGATGATATATTATTGTACTGTATTTCCTTGTTTGTTGGCAGGTTTCCGACCGACGTGTTCCTTGTTCCCAACACAAACTTGACAAAGTATTTCAACTATCACTATGTTCTAACTTCATACTTTGGGGGGGTCATCGTTACACATTATTTTCATCACCCCTATTACCATTAATGATGTAAACCTATCCTTTGTCTTTAGAAGGATCAATTGCCTTAATCCCTGAAGAAAAATGAAGATACTTTTTCCATAGAGATGAAATTATACTTTTCCTTTGTCAAAAACCTTAGAAAAAGGGATCGTCGCACCTTTCTTAGTGTTAAGAGTGAAATGATTTAGGATCATTGTAGTTTCCACCACAGTGGTCGGCGATGTCGTCGCAGTTTTCTCAGTGTTAAGGGTGCGACGATTTTCGTATGAAGGAAAAAGAGGAATTTCTCGAAAGTTCTATAATAGAAGCTTTGAGGGTGACGTGGCCTCCGATCGGTTTGGATCTGAGTCACGTCCCTGATCTCATGGTATCATCCTAACCTCCTCACCCTATCCTTTTTAGCTTATAAAAGGAGAAGAGTTCTCATGGGAAAACTTAGTTGGCTAACTTTTGGTGTGAGCTTGAGTAATTTTTGTTGGCTTTGAGCTTTGATTTCTCAAGATAGATTGTTGGTCTCAGAATCCGTGGAGCAAGAAGTGTGTGGGAAGCAAGGAACTATTGGAAGGGACCTTACAACATCAAGGCATTGGTTGTATTCTCCTTTTCATATCTTTAATACAGTGATATATTTATTTCCCATTAAATTGGTCTTATTTTATTGTATGACTCCTTGATCACATACATAGGTTTTGTTGAGTATACGTTGCTTCTTTCACTTCATTGGGTTGTGTATTTTTACAGGTTCATCATCCCATAAGCCTTGGAACGGAGCGAGGATGACACTAGCAACGACAAACGATGTTTAAAAGGTATGTCATCTATCTCTTGTTAGTTAGTATGCTTGATAATTAAAACTTAGGGAAAGTTTTATATTATGTCTTGTTTTGTTCTAGTTTCGGGGTGAAACTAGGGAGATTTGTTTGTGTCTGCACTTATCCATTTGTCTAATAACAGTGGGAAAGTAGGTCAACACTTGGCCACATGGCCCATGCAACCGACACCTCTATCGATTTAGGTGTTATGCCCCCTAACGGTGCACCAATTTTGCCTGACCTCCAGAATGGTGTGTGGTGCTAGATTTTGGCACTAGAAACACACAGGGGCTGGATTATTCACACACAGGTGCGATTTGGAGAACCCGAGACAACAAGCTATTAGAGAAAAACATCTAGAGTTGTATTTTTCTCAGTTTTTGGCCAAACCAGGTGTAGGAAGAGCCCAGCTAGGGGGTTTTGGATGTTGTGGAGTCATTGAAGCCACCTATTTTTCATTCTGAACATTGTAAATCACTGATTTTGACACTTTGAGCATTAATGAAAATAATCCATTGTAAGCTGGACCAGGAGATGTATCCCATGAGAGGGGTGAACTCCTTTATCATTTTGTTGTGTTATGTGCTTGTTTTTTATGGTTGTTTATGATTGTTGATGCTTCTCATATTAAGTAAAAAAAAAATCATTAAGTTTATGTGTTTGCAACTTGATCCAATTTCCTAAATCATATAGCTATTTCACTTGCAAATTTGTACACACAAGCCTTTTTCATTTTCAGATCAGTTAGTAAGCTATTCACCATTGTCTCGATAATAGATGGTATTAGATATTGATTCATGCTATACTATTGTGGTGGTGATAGTGTTGATAAAGAGCAACAAGGAGACAATTTGTTGCGAAGACAGTTCAATGGGAACATTCACAGACTTGGTGAACAATTTGGTGGAGTGAATTGGTTCATCCCAGAGGCATTGCATCATACTTACGACAGAGGTTTTGGTTCACATTGTGGTCATAGTTTGATATAAGCGGACACCTTGTATACCGAGAGTAGAATTTGTGGCGAAATGAAGCACTTGGATAGGGTGGGTGATCGCAAAACTGATCACATGAATTATCGCATAATTGATCACAAAGGAAGTTTGGGCATAGACTTGGTGAAGGTTTTGTAAGGTGGACTGACCTTTCGTAGAGATAATTTGGGTGTAGACTTGGTTGATTTTTTTTGCAATGGAATTAAGTGTCGAACCTGTTGTGCACACCTTGAAGAGACCAGGCTTAAAGTTCAATGGGTGAACCGACCACTTTGGGAATCTATACGAATGCAAGACTTGTCGCAGGACTTGTTGCAAATCTAACTTCATAAGTGATTGCATAAGTGATCGTAGAGGGTGATTGCAAAGGGGATCAATTTTGGGTTGCAACAATTTGAAGCACTTGGTTGTGTTGGACGACCTAGGGTGACCTAGAGCAGCTTCACAACAAAGCAGTTGGTCGGGCACATTTCCATTATGACATCTTTGTGTCATCCATCACCGAGAACAACAATTGAGTTGAGTTGGGTTTTTGGATGAGTGTGTGAACCACAAACTTTCGATGAGGTGACTCTTTGCAGAGTCATGCAAGTTAGATAACAAAAGTATGACTTGACAGTCAAGGGGTGTGTGTATGGTGCCTTGAAATGGAATCAGTTAAGGTGCGGAGATGGCGGGACATTGGAGATGATTTTGGTTGGTTGCATGAGAAGTTTGGGACCTGGACGTATTTTTGAAGTGGATGAATGGACTCATCCTTGTATTGCAACAAAGGTGTTATGCAAGTTTGTGGATCTACACATGAAGATTGAGGGGATTTCATGTCGAGAGTTGATGGCTTGGGCAAGTGAAGGTCAAAGACAACAAACTTGAACCATGGGTGCAACCAAGAATGTCATTAGAAAGGTATGGTTGGTTTTTAGTTCTTGCATTTCCTAAGTGTTGCGATGAGTTCTTTGAAGGAAAGTTGGATGACTTGGTGGTTCAAGTGTAATCCATTTCCACAATGAAAATTCATAGACTTGAGGGTGGCTAGAGTACTACGGATTCAAAGAAGTCATGTAGCAATTGGGACACCTTGAATTTGGTGAATGTGTGAAGAACTTGAGGTGATCTACTTGGACGAGTCATGTGGTGGACTTAGGCAGATTTGGATGTAGCCATGGAGGTAGCTTGAGGAAGCTGCCTAACTCTTTGATGAGGCACATTGGACAGGTCGTTGAAGTGAATTAGGCATCGAAGACTCGATGTGCCAAGTTTGAGAGGTTGGATGAGGTACTCTAGTGTGTTGGTGCCTTAGCCAAATTGTTGGGTCATGCGATGACTTGAGATTCATGAAAACAATGCCAGAGTTTGGATGCTTGCAAGAGGTGTAAGGAAGTTTTGTTCTAGGAGAGGGATGGAATTAGAAGAGAAGTTGACCAAGAATTGTTGGCAATCAACTTGCATGGGAAGAATGTAGACCAAGTGACTTGGGTGGTTCACTCGTCTTTGATGATTGGATGAGGCAGAGTGTACCTTGATGACTTTTGAATGATTGTGCGATGACTTAAAGATCTGGCATGGTCATTGGTTGAGGTTGGTGGGAGTATTTTTTCAAACGTGCCTAAGGCATGAAAGTTCTTTGAGGTGACTCATTCTACTTGGAGCACTTTGGACAGTTCGTTGGGACATTTTGAGGAGTGTGAGTGTGTTGGCCACACTCATCACAAATGTTGAGTTGCGGAGAGGTGACTTGACAAAAAGGAGGTGATTTGAGGACTTGCCTTGATTTGGAGGATAGTGCAGACAAACAGATTGTAGCATGAAGAGATTACTTGGAAATGGGAGTTTCTTTGGTCTTGGGAAGCATGGTTGAGGGTGAATCCTAACCATTCCAAGGCATAGAGAGGTAGACGAAGTAGCAAGAATGGGTGGTGAAGTAATGGGGCAAGGAAGTTTGGAGGCACAGTTCTCAGTGCAGATGGGATGTTTCATATCCAAAGATGCAAAAGAAGATGGGGAGAATTTGTCCAAGGAAGCCAAACTTGCGTAATTGATCGCAGTTTGAGTAATAAGGGAAGAGTTGGTTGGATGTGTAGATGCACGGTGCTAAACAATTTAAATCTATTGTAATAGTAACCTACAACAACCATAAGATATATGATACATATGGAGTTCTCTGACATGTAGTTGTATTCTTGGGCAGTGATTACATGTGTTGCCTTAACCTCTTCCAAAACCCACGAACCAGTTAATATGTGACTCGATTTGTCGAGGATATCAGAGGGGATGAGGGAAAACCCCTTCAAATTGTTGTAGGATGTACATAATGGTCTCTCCAAGCAGGGTTACAGCCTCTAATGAAGTCTTACACCCTTTTTCTAAGTATACACGACCACCGTAAGAGGAATATGGCACCACCAACAACAAACTCGAACCACACCAAAGGAACTCGGTCCAACAAGGTAGTATTTCTCCCAACACACTCAAACTCGGCACCTCTACTAATAAACTCGCCCAACAAGATGGGAAATTGACCTCAATGAAAAAAAACGACTTCCCCAACACAAGAAATGCATCCCCACAACTCAATTTTACCTCCTCAAGCTCAAATCGACTCCTACTATGAAAACACAGCTACCAAATGATGAAATATTTAGCCACGTTGAAGCTCGATGAAGAAATATGAGTGATCCCTTCTCTACGATCGACTAGGGTGGATAGTTTCACAATCGAACCCAATACCAAACTCCTCTAGGGTTTTCTGTCCCAAGAGCCAAAGCCACGGTAACTCTCTCAATTTTGTTTTTAGAAAATAACTAATGCATAATTAGAGAGGTTGCCCTCATTCTCCTTTTATTTCCTCATTGACCCTTTTTGGACCCTTTTACCCTTTTAATAAAGTTGAGTGATTTTTTAAACTCAAGTCACTCAAAACACATTTTTAATTAATTACTTAATGTCACTTTAGAAATATATCATTTTAGGCCTAAGTGACATCCAATAACCACCTTGACCCCCTTTTCTTTGTTTTCTATAACCTACTGGAGTCTTCTAGGATACTACACCATCCATCTAGAGTGATCACTTGAAAAGGGACATCACAGTCCTCCCTTCCCGAGATTTCTTTCCATCAAGCAACCACAAACCAAGATGCTGCAAAATTTGCTCACTCTCCCACGTAACATCCCCTACTAGCCAATCCCTCCACCTAACACGGTATTCCCTGATCACTCTGCTCATCATTCTCCTTTCCCATACATCTAAAACCTCCTCGGGAGTTAGTATCATGAGTCTCCTCTGATCCAGTGGTGGTAACTCAATGGAAGCAGTAACATGTGATCCACGTGCCTTCTTGAGGCATGACACATGGAAAACACCATGCATCTTGCTACCCTCTAGAAACTCCAGTTCATAAGCTACTTCTATGTTGGTTCTACTTCATCCTAGCTATCCTTCTTGGCTTGACCCAAGTTTGGGTCCACTTGGTTTCCAACAAAACCCTCCTTAAAACTATCGGCCCTCTTAGTAAACCAGAAGGCAACACAGTGCACAGGATGCATTGCACAATATCACCCGAGATAGTTCTATGGGTGGTTGCAACGCTCAAATTATTGCAGCCTAGGACTGAGTGGGGATCTCTGATTGCACCCTTTGTGATCTTCATTCTTTTACTAAATCATACATCTAGATTTATTATACTTTCATTCTTACTCATGCATGTAAAATATCATATCTAACTAATTCATTCATTCATTTATCTAACATCTAATCATCAACACCAAAGAAGATACATAACATTTAGTCACATAACGCGGGGTATACCGTGGTTCACCCCTCCTGAGCTACGTCCACAAAGGTCTGGCTATTCTTCTCTTTTGTTATTTTGGTTCCAACACTACAGCGCCTTGCACCTTACAACTCTCCATCAACACAGGTCGAGATCTTACAATGAGGCAGACTATATCACACCAGGCTCCTTAGCCTGCGATCTAACCCTCAATATCTACCTCAATCCCTCTCCTCAGGTCAATAGCTTAAAAAAATAGATCGGAGTAACATTATGACACATGACAACCAACATGACATCCAACTCCGAACCTCAGAACAACAGAACTCCCAACCAAGCATAATTGAACCCCTACCTAGACCTCCTAGGTACCTATTTATACATGTTATTGGCTTACTATCCATTACATATTCTTACCAAAACCCTAACCCTAGCATGGTTAGGTATTCTTTCATGCATTCCTCGCATGCTTTCCTCCTTTGCATTGGTGTTTTCCTTACATGCGCTACTTTTCCCTCCAGTTGTCTTGTGTTGTATTCTCCAAAATTACTCTTTATTCCAGAATGGGCATGCGCCCAACAATCCCCCAATACTAATATGTGGCTCATCCAGAGCCACCTAGGGACTTCACACCCCTTTGACAGCCTCTGCTAGACTGTGGAACTTGTCTGTTAGTCCCATCCCTTGTGTCTAGACCTACGCGACCTTTTCTGTAAGCGCTTCTAAGTTCTGTGTTGTAACTTCCTCTTGAACCATGGTTATGCACTCCACCTGTGTCTGGGCCATGCTCTTCTTCTCTACCTACAGCTTCGTAATCATCTCTCTTGCTTTCTCTTAGAGGGGTTCCATCTGCTCTTGTCTCTCCTATGTGGGTGCATGCACCGTCTTCAGTTAGACCTGTAATATCTTCATGTCCTGCATTCCTTTTAAATGCTTAGTGATGCCCATTATCTTCTACCTCTGCTTGAGGTCCTGGATTTTGACACTTATCCTCCCTTCTTGTTGATCCCACTACTGGAACTTCTCATCCTTCTCCAATGTTGTCCAAAGTTGTGTTGTTTTGTCAAACAGTTTTGCGACTGTGTTAACTTGTTTCTCCAACTCTCTTAGTTGGAGTGCATCCTATGATTTTCGTTGCTCCCCAACGTCTGGTGGAGTCGCCGGAGTCAGCTTCTCCTTCGGTTCCTCAATCTGTTGCCTATAATGGTCTATAGTTTGGTAAATATGATTGAGTTTTTCCTATGTCGTTGGACTCTTGGACTACACGTTGTCCAAAAGGTGGTTGTATATTGTTGTCACCCCTGTTCAATTTTATTCGCACGCTCCTTTTCTTTTTTGGTCTCGAGCTTTACTTGTTCGACCACAAGCTCCAATTCTTCCTTGTCATTCTTGATTCCCTGTGGTTGGGTTGCATTTGTCCTCGCACGTGACTGCACCTCCGACACGATGCTAACTTGGATTCTATAGAGCACCTTTGGTGTTATCTTATCCAATACCATCTCGACCTGTGCTACATCTTACAGTGGCATATGCAGCATGTCACCAGTTACCCCGAATGTCGGACTCACCTTACTTACCCTCCAAGAGTGTATTGTATGTGTGGCCGAATTTTGGATCACTTGTGTAGAGAAGCGGCCAATCAGAAGTCTCGTGCCCATAATAGTTGAGTACAGTGGTTAGCACCACGATGGGTGGTCGACTGAGGTAGTCTACAACATTATTGGTGCTGTCTTTTTTGTACTTAATGTTCAGATGAAACTGTTGCAGGTATGTGGACCACTTCTGATGGCGATCGTTCTGCAACTTCCCTTGTGTCTGTATGAACTGCAGGGTTCGGTGGTATGTGTGGATGATCGTTTCCTTTCCCAAAATGTAATGCTTCCATTGCCGACAAGCCTGCAAAATGGAATACATTTCTTCGTCATAAGTGGGATACTTCCGGACTGTGTCAGAAAGTGTCTCACTGTGATATGCCACTGGATGCCCATGTTGAGTAAGGACTGCCCCAATAGCATAGTCAAAGGCATCTGTCTCGATCTCAAATGGTTGTTGCAAGTCTGGTAATGTGAGAACTGGTGCAGAGCAGAGGTGATGCTTCAACTCCCCGAACACCTTCTGTTGAGATTCAGACCAAAATAATTTTGCTTTAGCTCCTCCCTTGGTGACTTGACTCAAGGGCCAAGTGATATGAGAGAATCCCAACATAAACCTGCGGTAGAAATTGGCAAGACCTAAAAAGATGTGGAGCTCTGTTAGGGTGGTTGGGGCTGGCCAATACCGAATGACTTGGATCTTTGCTGGATCCACATGCACCCCCCGCTCATCAATAATGTATCCCAAATACTGAACCTGGGTTATGCCAAAAGTGCATTTCTCCAAATTGGCACACAACTTGTGTTCCCGTAGTGTTTGGAGGACCTGTCGAATGTGGTGGAGGTGCTCTTCCCAAGTCTGGCTGAAGATCAGAATGTCATCCAAGTACACCACTACAAATGAGTTGGTGAATGGTCGTAGGATGTCATCCATTAGCCTCATGAAGGTTGCAGGGGAATTCGTCAACCCGAAAAGCATGACCAACCATTCGAAAAGGCCCTCCTTGGATTTGAATGCAGTCTTCCACACATCAGAGGGTTCGATTGGTACTTGGTGATACCCAGACTTCAAGTCGATCTTGCTGAAATATTTTTCCCCCTTGAGTTGGTCCAGAAGGTCATCAATCTGTGGGATTGGGTACCTATTCCGGACAGTGATCTTGTTCAGTGCCCGATAGTCAGTGCAGAGTCTCCAAGTCCCATCCTTCTTCTGCACCAATACGATCAGGCTCCCACAGGGTGATGAACTCGGCCGGATGTGACCTTTCTACAACAGCTCCTGAATCTGCCTCTTGATTTTGTCATTCTCCAGGAAGGAGCACCAGTAGATGGGTCCATTGGGCAGCAGTGCACCTGGGGTCAGATCGATGGGGTGCTTGACCTGGCAGTGT
>JASDQU010100432.1:250719-300396 GCA_032191745.1 Picea mariana | reverse complement strand
AGCAGTGCACCTGGGGTCAGATCGATGGGGTGCTTGACCTGGCAGTGTAGAGGCACCCCTGCGGGGGAGGTGAAGATGTCCTCATACTCCTCCATGACCTTATCCATCTGTTGTTTTCATGCAGTGAGGCCCTCTCTAGAAGTCATGGCCACAATCTTCCTCTTTCCCTGAGGGCGAATCATCAGGAAAACAAATTTTCTGGTTTTGGAAATGAGCTTACTGCATTGTTTTGCAGTAACCAAAGAGATGGTGGTAGGCGGTGCTATCTCCGATATCTTGTACAGCTTATTGCCCAAAGGGATAATAACAACACGAGGCCTAGACTCATACACAACATGTTGCTTCCACAAGTATGGTTGGCCTAATAATACATCAGAAACATAAAGAGGAGCAATGTCACATAATACCTCATCCGTGAAGGGCTTGATGTTGTAGGGAAGGCGACATTGTTGACTAACACGAAGGTCCCTTCCTTGGTGCAACCACCTGATGGTGTATGGTTGTGGGTGTGTTGTGGTTGGAAAGCCTAGCCATTTCACGACCTCTACTGAAATGAGGTTCATCTGGCTCCCGCTTTCAACAATGAACTCCAACGGGGAACCCTTTACCCACATCTTGGAATGGAAGAGACGTTCTTCCTCCTCTGGATATTCTGGTTCCTCCTTCTGGATCTTCGTGGTGGCAACGGTGGCATTGGGCTCCACATCGATAATCTGCTTCCCCCTGTCATTCCCCTTGTCATGTTTTGATTCAGAGTCGGAGCATGCATTCGATTTAGAAGCTTTCAACTCAGCTACCAGTGACTACTTGGCCCGACACTCACTTGTGTTGTGAGTGGAGCTCTTATGGAACTCACACCACTTCCCCGTGTCCTTTTTTGGCTTCGTGGTGTTGTTCTTTGCTTGTGGCTTTGGCGGGTTTTCCTGGGCTGCCCCACCTTGGCTTGGTCCTTTGTTCTGCAGTTTGGGAGTACCTTTCCCTTGCTTCTGATTTACAAACCCAAAGTCTCGCTTCTTCTATTTGAACTTCTGCTCAATCTTGGCAGCATATCGGTATGCCACACCAAGCGAGGAGATGTTGAGGAACTCCATTTCCTCCTGAATGTATCTATGCAGACAACTTTGATACTTTAACACCAAACGTTTCTCTGAATCTTTGATACCCAACTTTGTGCGTAGGGTATGAAATAGATTTTTCATCTCATGCACATCTTGGTCCCTTTGTTGCCGCAATGTAGTCCATTGTATGTATTTGTCCTCATAGCTCCCCACGGGATAATATTGTTTCTTGATGGCATCTCGGAAAGAATTCCAAGTGGGTGCAGCCGAGAACAAAGAGGGTTCTCCCTCACCCTCTTGCTCCGAGTAGGTTTCCCACCAGTCCTTGACATGGGGAGCGGCTTTGAGGAGTGTGCAAATAATCTTTTTTCGGTCGGAAAAGTCATGAACCGAGAAATATCCTTCTAACATATTCAACCATCTATCTACGACATCTGCATCTATTTGATCATCAAATATGGGAATGTCAAAGTTTACTTGTACCTTAAAAGGAGTGGCGCCTCCAGAGTGGCTTCTGGATGTCGATGCGTCGCCAGTCGAAATCCGTTGAAGAATCTGGGCAAAGTTGTCCATCATCGCGTTCCTTTGTTTCTCGAGGGCCTCCTCGAGCAACATTTTTATAGGATCTCATGCTCCCTCATCTTTCTTTTCTTCCCCCATGGGCGGTCGTCAAGGTTTGCGAGGCTGATCTTGCAAAGGTTCAACCAGATTGAGCCCCAACTTCTTATACCTCGATCGCGTTGGGGACATGCAAAGAAGGATTGAGAATGAGCAAACCACTCTGATACCACTGATCCGGATTTATGTAGGAACATAATGAAATACAGAAATTCACATAAACACAGAGATGTAGCAGAAATAAGACTTCATTTCATTAATAACAAATGATTGAAATATGCTTACAGACAGAATGGAAATAAACTAGCTAGGGCATTGGTAGCTTATCTCTGAGAAGAGATGTGGCGGCTACTTGCTTCTGAACTGTGTTACAATGAGGCTTGAAGGCCTATTATTATTGAGAAACAATGGAAAACCCTAAACATCCAAAGACCTAACCCTAGGAGATGAAACGCCAAGACTATGGGCCCTGTTTGGGTAAGTTGGTACATCAACTTCCCGGGGACGTAACTTTGGCATATGATCTCTGTTTGACGTGTTCTATACCTCGTTAGAAATATCTATCCGAGGAATACAACTTTTGGGTGAGAAACATGATCTATGATCCATGTTGCTCCCTATTTTCCCAAAAAACATCGTTTAAGGCCTCAAAACAGCTCCGAAAGTTCAGGACCCGAAAAACTGCTAAAAATAGTAAATTGTGCGGAAACTAAAAAACTGAAAGAAGCAATGGTGGGGGTCCAAGTGGAATAGGCGGGTGGCCACCAATATCCACCTAGATCACTAATTCTCTTGACGATTATACCATGTGACACCCTCTATGTGCCATATGTCTTTTTCATTTCTTATGGCAATGCCTTCTCCCTGGTTTTTTCATCCAAGTACTGCGCGGGGTTCTTGCCCATTGATGGCAGTCTTGTGATCGTTGTGATTAGCTCCAGGTATATGGAGATGGTATGCTCCATCCAGAGGAATCCTCCATGTGGCACAGCTATTAACTGCTTGATGCAGTTGTTCACCTCCTTCCCCCTTCCAAAGTCGGGAATATCCACCAGGTTGAGAATGTTTGTGTTTGGTAGACCAGCTGCCCATGGCTTTGGTTGTAGGATGGGATCACCAAGGGATCATATCCCTATAGTTTCCAAATAAACATGTTGTGCAAATTTAGGGAAATTTTCCCTCGTCAGCCACATCGTGGTCCAAGCATCTCAGTTTCTCCACGCAACCTAGCAGTGTTGGCATGGTTTGCACTCCTTCTGGAATGCGTGGGAGCACGATCAATGCATCTAGCTGCCTATGTGGAGATCGTGCCATAGGTTGTTTTCCCTTCTGCCCTGTCTGTTGGCTAGAGGACCCTGCCTCCATCTGTCTTATTTCTATATCAGAGTCTAGATGGACAGTGATATCCTCAACCAGACCCTCTTGTTGTTGTGTGGTTACAACTCTGGTATTTGTGGGTACTGTCGCCTCTGTCTATGTAGTAGCATTGCCATTTACTTGCGGGACCCCTTCGGCCACTGCAGTATCTAGTGGGTTTCCTCTGTTGTGCGCGGGATTTCCCTAAGCATTGTTGGTCGAGTCGACTTCCATGGCCGACGCGGTTGGCTCTTGTCTTTCCTCCACCACTGGTGTAGGCTCTATTGGTTCTTCAATCGGCGATGGGATTGTGTCGACGTCAATGAATTCCTCGGGTTATCTGGTTTCTTGTTCGGGCTCTGTTGCTTCCCGTGGTACCCTGCTACTCCGTGTTTTACTCCTTGCTTGGCTCAGCGCACCCATATTTTGTGGTTCCATCTTGGGTAATGGTTGGTTTTGTATGACTGGCTCTTCATTGGTTCGCCTGTGTTACCGCACTTTGGCTCTGCGTGCTCTCTCTCTCTTTGTAATTCCATAAATTCATAATGGGTCTTGTGTTTCTCGCGTTCCCATTTATATAGGCAAGTGACAAAGCTTATCGAAGAATCTTCCCCAATCGTTGATTAATGTAATGGCACTTTCTTCGTACTTTTGCATTGAATTTCATAAGTACTGCCAATTGGCGCCTTTCCATCGTAACCGCCATTTTTCAAGTTTCCGCCTTTTTCTGACCATTGGTCCTTTTTTCGGCGCGCTGAGTTTTCCAAGTGTGCGGTATTTCGTTTCGACATTGTGCATGGACTTTTTCTTTTCGTCGCGTTAAGTCCATTTTTTTTGCGCGTTGTCTTCTAATGTTTGGCACAGTAACCCCTATGTTATTGTGTGCAGTCTACTGATTTCTAGCGTAGTATTTGTTTTTCCCTATATACATATCTATTTATTGTGTGGTAACTTCCTAAGTACTAGTGGGTCGATTGTCCCTATATAGTTTCAGTCGACTCCCATTGATCATTCCTCTGAGTTATGTACCTCCTAGATCTTTCAATTGTACAACTCCCCCATCTGTGATAGTCTTCACTTCATATGGTCCCAACCAATGCATTCTGAATTTTCCTAGGTGCTGAAGAAATTTACTGTCATACAACAAGACTAGGTCTCCTTCCTTGAAACTCTTCCTTTTAATATGTTTATCATGCCAAGCTTTGTCCCTTGCTTTGTGTACTTCTTGGTGAAATCCTGCTAGAATCCTATCTTCTTCCATCACCATTAGTTGACTTATCCTTTCTTGTATTGTGCCTCGTTCTGTCATGTTATTGATTGTTGCTACACGTAGACTAGGTACCAAAAATTCTAATGGCACCACTGCTTCTTGTCCATACACCAACTTGAATGGTGTGTGCCCTGTCAAGTTTTTGCATGTAGTCTTGTATACCCATAATAATGCTGGTATCTTCAAGTCCCAATCGTCCCAGTTGACATTGAAGATTTTTGGTAGTGCATTCTCTAAGATCTTATTAAAGACTTCCAGTGTTCCATTTGCTTGAGGGTGATATGGTGTACTCTTTTGATGATAGAATTCAAACTCATTAGTTATAGCCTTGATGGTACTATTGATGAAGTGAGTGCCTTGGTCACTTGTCAAAATCCTTGGGCATCCAAATCTAGTGATCACTTTCTCAAACAGGAAGTGTGTTGTTGTCCCTGCGTTGCAATCTTTTACTGGTGCTACTTCTTCCCGTCTTGTTAAGTACTATGTTGCAGTAATGATATATCTTTCTCTTGACCTCTTTGTTGGTGGATTAATTGGTCCCAAAAAATCGATTGCCCATTTTTTGAATACTTTCAAGGTTACTTGTGGTCTTAGGGGCATCTCATCCCATCTATTAGGTTTTCCAACCCTCTGGCATACATCACATCTCCAACAGTAGTCCTTTGAATCTCTATGAATGGTCAGCCACCATAGTCCCGCACGCAATACCTTATGCGCGGTAGCTTTTCCTGCAGAATGTCCTCCAACTATTCCCTCATGGGCCTTTGCTAGAATCCTAGGCCTCTCATGTTCTAGTACACATCTTCTCAAAATGCAGTCTGTGCCCATCTTGTATAAGTGTCCTGCAATCAATTGATAGTCTACAGCTCTGACTACCGGATTTTTCTTGTGCACAGTGTTGAATTCTTGTGGCACGGTCCTTGTACTTAAGTATTGAATGATGTCAGAAAAATATTCATTGGATACTTGGACTGAAAATAATTGTGCATCAGGGAAGTTGTCCTCTAAATTCATAGGTTCTTATCCATTGGTGATCCTTGACAGATGATCAGGTTCTACATTCAACTTCCCTAGTTTGACTATCACTTCAAAGTCAAAATCCTAGAACAACAGTAACCATCTGCAAATTCCCCACCCCAACATTGGCTTATTGACTAGGTATTTGAGGGCAGAATGATCTGTGAAAATTTTAAAGTGTTTCCCAAGTAGATAGTGTATGAAATTCTACAGTGCATATACCAATTATAATCCTTCTCTTTCTATAGTATTGTAGTTCTACTCTGACTCTAACAATTCTCTGCTTCCAAATGTTATAGGATGGCCTAACTCTCCTGCTCCTGGATGTGCCAAAATAGCTCCAAGTGTTATCGTTGATACATCTACATGCACATGAAATGTCTTTTCCCAATATGGGAATACTAGTATAGGTGATGTGACCATTTTTTTCTTTTAGGGTGTCCAAACCTCATTGAGAGTCCTCATTCCACTGAAATCTGATATCTTTCTTGAGTAGTTTCTCCACCGGCACAGTGATCTGTGCATACCCTTTTATGAATTTCCTGTAGTAGCCTGTATCTCCCAATGTTTCTCTCAACTAGCATATTGATTTTGGTGGTGGTAAATTGACAATCACTGCAATCTTGGTAGGATCTACTAGCAAGCCTTGTTTGCAAACTATATGGCCCAATAGTATCCCAAAAGGTGTCTCAAAGATGCACTTCTTGATATTTAATGATATCTGAAATTGCCTGCATATTTCCAACATCAGCCTTAATACCTCTACATGATCTTTCAACAGACTGTAGATTGTCCAATCATCCAGATATACTTCTAAAAACTGATGGATGAATTCTTTGAATGAAGCTATGACTACTCTGGAAAATATTTTTGGTGCATTCTTCAGTCCAAAAGGCATGATTGTGTATTGGTAGGATCTCCATTCTGTGGCAAAGGTAGTCTTATACCTGTCTTTTCGGGCTATTTTGATATAATGTTAGCCTGAGAATCCATCTGTGAATGAGTATGTTTCCTGGCCTCCTACATTCTCTAATATCTCATCTGTGAAAGGGGTAGGAAAAGGGTCAAATAGGAAAGCGTCGTTCAATTTCCTGAGATATACACAGATCCTTATCCCTCCCTACTTATTCTCTTGAACTACCATAGGACTTACCCATTCAGATTCCTCCACTGGTTCGATGATTCCATCCTCCAACATTCTGTCAATTTTTGCTTTTACTTTTTGCTTGTATATTGGGTTCGGTCTATATAGTCATTGTCGAACTAATCTTGTCAGACTGATCTAACCTCAAGTTTGAGAGGTAGATTCATATCTCCTACTTCTCCTCCTATGCCTTTCATATATGTAAAGGTTGTTGGGAACATGTCATTGTACTCACGCAGTAACTCTGTTATGCTTTCTATTGTTTTCTCATCCCAGTAGTCTCCAATGCTTTCCATTTTGGGATTCTCAGTTGTTCCAATGTTGAATTTCTTCACCTTGATCAACACAACAAACACTTATGATTCCATAGGTGGACCTTCCACCTCTCTTTCACCTTCAACTTCTCTAATATGAATGTTGTGTGGGTCATCTCCATCTGGTGCTTCTTCTTGCACATGGTAGCATGACAATAGTTCCTTTACTATATGTTTGTTATGTTGTTGGTAATTTTTCATAAGTTCAACTTATGGTTCCTTAATGAATATCACCCCTCTGATTTGTTTGAGTGTTGAATCAATGTTGAGGTTCTCATGTTCAAATGAGAAAGTGACTGCAATTTTTTTTTTCAATGTTGTCCATTCTGCAATGCCTCTGCCCGGCTCCTAGTCTACATACCAGTTTCTTGGAATACCTTACAATGTGTGAATAAAGTGATGAGACCATTCTTCTGGTGGTGTCATTCTCCATAATGTTCTACACTTCTCTAAGTGTTATGTTGTTGTCCCCTGTCCATGATATCTCTGCAGTTGGTTGCTTCCCTATTATGCACCAAATCTTATGCACAGTAACCGCTTACATTGGTACCAACCCTTGACTATCTCTTTGTGCGCACACCACCATCTTGTAGGTGTTTCCTTGAGTGCTATATCCAAAGCTAAGAGCTTCTGATTTTCTAACACTTCCTCTTCATATCTTGTTAGGAATTCCTCTAAATCATTTACACCATGAAAGTTGGTAGGTTCTCTTATCTCTATGTTAGCACCATGATTTTCATAGCTAACGTTAGAGGTTTGTCAACAATTTGCAAAGTCATGCTTGTTAGCACCCATATTGTTTTTATGCCTAACATCATCTAACATCTCCAAGGGTCAGTTTCAAAAGGAAGCTAATCATTTATTTTTTCCATTTCCATTTGCAACTGCGCGCTCCAAAAGCTTCTACATGTTGCGTAAAGCACTTCACCATGCAAAGGATTCCATCGTGCAGTGGATTTCATCACACAGTGGATTTCATCGTGCAGTGGATTCGGTCACGCAGTGGATTTCATCGCGTAGTGGATGCTGTCATGCATAGGATGTTGTCACATAGAGGATGTCATCGCGCAGTGGATGTCATCGCGCAATTGATTTCGTCGTGCAGTGGATTTTGTCGCGCAATGGATTTCGTTGCGTAGTTGATGTTGTCGCGCATAGGATGTTGCTGCGTAGAGGATGTCATCACGCTATGGATTTCATCATGCAATGGATTGTTTCACACAGTGGATTTCATCACGCAGTGGGTTGTCGCACATAGGATTCTTTCGCACGGAGGATTGTCCTACGCACAGGCTACAGGTCACACTGCGCAAATGACTGGTTTAGTGGTTAACATCAAGATCACTTTATGACCAACTGGAGAAGAATTTTGAAAATCCCCAAGAGGATTTTGTTTATGAAAAACCAAATAATAAAAACCTCTCTCATATTTGGAAAACGTTTCATATTTTGGGATATTAGAAGGAATATTTGAGCCCTATTTTTCAGTTTTCATGATTTCTTGTCTGAGACATGTTTTTGCGACGCGTATTGCGTCCAGATGGAGATGAATTTGAAGAAACCGAGAGAGGTCCATTCTTCATAACGATCTTAACTACAAAAAAAATCTCTCAGTTTCGAAAAATTATTTTTTATTAGTGAGATATGATGTCATATTTAACGCCTATTTTCCCAGTTTGTTGTGCAATCCACTGTGTTTTTTGTTGTGGGTTACTGTTGCATAGCAGACTTGTTGTGCAAGGGTGATAGAGTGTCCAGCAATGCACATGATGACTTATCACAACCATATGGTCAAATTTTGATCATGATCAATGATTGTAAAGAATATTTCGGTTACGATTATGATTTGGCAAAGTCGGGTGTTATATTTTTAGCAAATCCATTGAAGTTATTGTTCTCTTTCAAAGAAATCAGATCCATGATACTAGGAGAGAGTAGTTTGACCCTAGTAGCCAACGGTGATATTACTTTTATATATATGGGGATCATTTTCATGCAAAATGGGCTGGTTGGAAAAACAGTGTAGACAGTGACTATTGATTGTAGTTTTTCTTATTCGATTGAAACTTAATGCAAAAGTCCTGAAGCTTTGATGAAAAGATTCTAATGGTGGCAATCTGATGTATTTTATTCTTTCTTTGCATATGTGATTTCGTGTGCTACTTATATTCATATATGTAATCTCTATCTAAATCATAATGTGATTTCAAATCTAGAATTCACTGTGCAGTTCTCTAGATTCGTGCCATTTAGACAAACCGTATTTCTTCTAAGTTAACTTTGAAATTCATCCCCAACAGTGCTCCGAGTTGCTTCATGTGTTTTTCTCCCACCACACACAATGATTTTTTCTTACTTATCCTTTATCCTCTCAAGTTCAGTCACTAAGTCATTTGTTTTTATCATCTTCTTAAATTTACTCGATTGCCTAATGGTACTTTCTCTCCTGCTTGTCCTACCATCCCTTTTAAAACAAAAATAAACTTGCCCTATTGCAGAATCTGACCTCTGTGCATTTACCTCTCTGGTTGTATAGGTCATAATACAATTTAAAGTTGGTTGAAATAATCACCTCTGTCATTTGTTTTCTTAGCCAAACAAATTTACAGAGTGCTAACATTTTGGCGTCGTTGTCGGGGACGAAATTGAAAATTTTCCCTGGGAAAGAATGACATGGTTAAGTTCTAAGGTCTAAGAGCAGCAAACACTTAGGCACATATTGGCTATATTTCTTCTCTGGTGACTCCACACATCAGAAAATCAGTTGAAGGTGATTCCACTGGCAGAAGAATCCAGAGCTAAAGTTTTCATGGTGACTCCACACATCATAAAATCAGTTGAAGGTGATTCCACTGGTAGAAGAATCTAGAGCTAAAGTTTTCATGGTGACTCCAATCAAGCTTTAAATGTGATTCAAAGATTCCACTGGAGAACAAGACCTCTTGACAGAGATATGGAAGGGCAGTATGGAAAAATTAAGTACTCGAGCTTAGGTTTAGTCCAAGAATTATTTTTATGTTTTATCAATATCTTCTTGTCCTTTCCTTAGTTTTTCAAAAGAATATTTCTTCACTTACTGCATTCAAATGAAGCCTAGAGATATACCCTTGTATATCCTCCATGGAAAATTGTAAGTATACCTCCTTCTTGTATAATCGATATTCACCAAGCTCCTTCCTTTGAGCCATATGATGTTCATGATCATTCTTGTGATCTTAATGAAACCAAATCTGATCTTGTACCTTCTGTTCTTAATCCTACACCCTCCAATATTAAAGAAAGATACAGTCCTCTTAAATTTTCTTCCATCCTTCATGACTTTCCTCTAAAAAATTATAAGTACCTTCCTCGGTTCAATGGAGAGCTCGATGGAAAGTTAGCTGAAAAACATATTCAGGTCTTTGAGCATTTTATAAAACTTTTTTAGATCGAACATGATGATGTGTCTATGAGGGCCTTTTCTCAATCCTTACAAGGAGATGTCAAAGCATGGTTCAGACATTTGCAGCCTCAATCGATTAGCTCGTGGGATGAATTGAGGGAAGATTTTCGTAGATTTTGGGGTGAGAGAAAGTCGTGGGATCTACTCCTTTCAAAGTTGTATTCCATGAGAAGAATGAAAGATGAAACCATCTCAAATTTAAATAGGAGGTTTTCTAGTATTTATTATAAACTCCCTAACAAAATTCAAGCCATTGAAGTTATTTCCATGCTCCATTATTCAACAACCTTTCATCCATATTTGTATTTCCTTCTGATGGAAAGAAGATCTAAGTCCTTACAACAAATTTTTAAGGATGCTCAGGAGATTCAACACAATATTCAAGCATGTAAACAGATTTGAAATGAGGAATTGGAGGCTAAAGAACATGACAGTGAATATGAACAAAAAATAGTTGATTTGAATCTTGAGAAGAGGGTTAATAATATTATATGTCCTCTTGAAGCTTTCAATGTTGATGATTTTGCAAAGGATTATATTCCACTTATTGAAAAGGAAGGTGTTAATTTAGCTTCTAATCCATCTCATCATAAGCACGGGGTTCATTGTTTTATGTATTCATTTGTAGACAATTAAGAAAATGAATATGCAAATCAACTTGTTGAAGAGCAGGTTGATGTCCCAAGCTTTTTCTTATTAGATGACATTGCAAATGTCGTTGATTTGCCTATATATGATGAATATAATGATGATTACGGTGTTGACTTCCTAGAACAAACAACTACATGTTCTCTATTAGAAAATGTTCCTTTTCAGCAGTGTAATGAGAGAAATCAACCTACATATCACAGTTACAAAGAAGAAAGCATTGAATCAGTCGAAGGAAATTATTTACCTTTATACTTTTCTTCATTTAAATTGTTGAAAGAAAATTATAAGATCATCACTGAAGCAAAGGAATGTGTGTTGATGCCAAATCACATTGTTTCACTGGAACAAATTGACAAGAAATTGCAGCAATATTCTCATGTGTTTGATAACCCTGTTACTTGTTATGTAAAAGGTCTTGTCAGTTCAAAATTGCATCCATTGGTCGAAGATGAATATGAAAATGAGTATGTTCAACAATCCAAAGAAATTGAAAAATGTGCATATGACAACATTGAAGAAAATAAAGAAGGTTTTGAATTGGGTGAAAGAACTTTGCCATTGTGTTTTGCTCTTTCAAATTGTTGAAGCAAAATGTTTATAATGTTTCAAATTAGAAATCCTCCAGGCATGATGTTGAAATATGAAGAAAGCAGTGGAGTTGCAAATGAAAACTGTCTTCCATTATGTTTTTCTTCCTTTGAATTGTTGAAAGTAAATCATGAGATAACAGAGGAAGCGGTGAAGTCTGACTGCATTCATAGTGACTTTGTTTTACATGAGAAAAATTTTATTAGTGAAGAGGACCAACAACATTCTCATACTTTTAATGACCCTATTGCTCATTACATGGAAGGTTATTTTAGTTCAGATTTGCAGCCTGTGATCAACTACCAGCTTGGAAATAAATATGATGGTCAATCAACAACAGTGTTAGATATGGATTGCTTGCCACTAGGGGTTTCATTCCAGCCAGCACTGTCTTCTGATTCAGAAGATTGTTATTTCCAGCAGTCTCAACATATTTTTCATCCTTTTGTGGCAATCAACAGGTTGAATTACATGAAAACAAGGATGCAGTAGAAGGGGTGAAACGTGATTGTTGTTTTATGTATGTTATGGAGGATCCATTTGCAGTTTTGTTGGAGGCGGCAAACAATCCTAATGTTTTTAATTTTTTGAGAATTGAATTTATAGATAAATTTTTGAATGATTTATCAGTAAACAATCTTTGGAGCAATCATGTGCAAAGAAAGAAAAAAGTGGATAACGTGCTTGCATTGTTTCATTGGAATTTTGATTTCAATTGATTGGCATCTTTTTTGGCAGTTAGGGTAGGTAGGAGTGCGAATAATCTCGGTACTACGAGCATTTATTTTAGTAAGCTACAGTTTTCATTTTCAGCTTCGTTTCATATTTTAGTTTGGAGCATATACAGCTTTAGGTTTTCAGCGGATGCAGATTACAAGTTACAGTTGGAAAGTTGATTTTGGGATGATCCCAATGGATAGGTGCCTAGTCTATTGTTCTTTGCTACCTCGCAGAGAGGATAGCATCCCCGTTGGAGCCACCTATTAGCACCATGATTTTCATAGCTAAGGTTAGAGGTTTGTCAACAATTTGCAAATTCATGCCTGTTAGCACCCATAGTGTTTTTATGTCTGGCATCATCTAACATCTCCAAGGTTCAGTTTCAAAAGGAATATTATCATTTATTTTTTCCATTTCCATTTGCAACTGCGCGCTACAAAATTTTCTACGCGTTGCGTAGAGCACTTCACCACGCAAAGGATTATGTCACGCAGTGGATTTCTTCACGCAGTGGATTTCTTCACACAGTGGATTTCATTGCGCAGTGGATTTTGTCACGCATAGGATGTTGTCGTGCAGAGGATGTCATCGCGCAGTGGATTTCATCGCACAGTGGATTTCATCGCGTAGTGGATGTTGTCACGCATAGGATGCTGTTGCGCAAAGGATGTCATTGCGCAGTGGTTTTCATCACGCAGTGGATTTCTTTGCGCAGTGGATTTCATCGCCCAGTGTGTTATCACACTAATCCACCTTGGGTCTCTTAGTTTGTTTTTGTTAAAAAGAAAATTTTTAAAAAGGCCTTAGATTCTTATTTTCTCTTTGAAATAAATTTCCCATCCATTAAATGTTATTTATGATAGGATCCCTTAGGATGACTAAACCTTTGAGAAATAGCTCATGTGTTGATCCACAATTCAATTTTTGGTCCTTAAACCCTTATGAGCTCATGGTCTATTCTTTATGTCCCCTCTCGTGATTCATCCCTAGGTTGATACCTCCCATGAACAAGCTTATGTGACACACCTCTCTCATCACTCATGACCTCACATGCATACCTCATCATCCCCACTCACCTGTCCAATCATTTTTTTATTTGGAGAACGCTACCCACTCAACAGGCATTTCCATAGTGCCTGTCACGATTATCATGCACCCACTCCAAGTCATGATTGCCACGACTGATACCTTAACCCTTGTTTTCAGTGCCTGAACTCGATTGAAATGCTTTCAAAAGATCTTGCATTTATGATCCTTGGTAACGATTTCTAAATTTGAAAAGTTCAGCAGTGATGCGCTACGTAAGTTTGCCAGTTCAGATCAAATGATCGCATGTCCACTAAATTCAATGCTGTGAGAGATTTCAGGGCCGAAGTTTTCTCAATCTCATCCTAAGTTCGCGCTATGGAGCTCAATAGTTGTCGACTTCACAGGTATCCTGCGCAACCTCCTTCACATATTAATTTTCATATAAGATTTGTGATTGGGTTTCGGTTTGCTAATCTTGTAGGGTAGTATGGGAGCCATATTTGCATTCCTGTAAACATCTTCGCTCGTATCCATAGTCTGATTATTATGGTTAGTCATAGCCTTTGAAAGTCACCGGCCTGAAATAGCCTATCCTCTGTGTATGTGTTGTGTTACGCAAAGGCGCTGCTCAAACCTCTCTGATTATCCTTTGCTTCTTTTCATCTTGTATGAAGAGTTATTTCAGAATTACTTCCTCATAGTCTACACTCTGAAAACCTGTATAAGCCTGAAAGTCCATTTCTCATAGCCAA
The DNA here is from genome assembly GCA_032191745.1 of Picea mariana. Lineage (NCBI taxonomy): Eukaryota > Viridiplantae > Streptophyta > Pinopsida > Pinales > Pinaceae > Picea > Picea mariana. Next base: position 286,437 of record JASDQU010100432.1, on the reverse strand, counting down.
TTTCATTTTCTAAGCACTGTTAATTTGGAGGGCCATCCTTGTGCATTTGAGACTTAAATTAAAGTTTTTTGGTCAATAGCATCCCTTAGAGCCTCTTAAGAACCCTCTCTCTGAGTCATGGAGATCCCTCAGTCGAAGAAATCACACAAAGGTGGCAAGATAGTTCGAACAGAAACTATGAACATGCGCCTTTTTGACATAGAACCCATGGCAAGGGAAATGTTTCGAAGAGAAGGATGCCTCTCTTTCTGCCAAAATATGCAGAGAGGCCACTCAGAAGTAGCAAAACAATTTGCACTAAATTTTGATGGCAAGAAAACGAGAGTTGGAAATTTGGAATTTGAGGTGACTGAAGCCTCCATCTCAGTTGCAACAGGGATTCCCATTTCAGGAGAAAATTGGTTCAAGGCCATGGTATTGAGTTCACCTTTCATTAAATATCGTTTCAAGCCTTAATACCAAGCCAATGATTTATCTAAGAGTGTGCCAAGGAATCAGTTGATTGACCAGTTTAACAGAATGTTGAAAATCATACAGAGATATTTTAGTTGTGAAGGGAGATTTAACACCCTGTATCATTACCACATAAGGTTGTTGTTGCATTTTACTGGTAAGGCTCAAATGAATATTCCATATTACTTGCTGATAATTATAGGTAAAATGGAAGATAGGGTGCAAGCCAAATCCAAGGATGTGGACTCCATTCTTTTCCACTCTGGACTTATCAGGATGCTTGTCTCTGAAGAGATGGGAAAGAAAGATATCTCCTAGGATATTTTTTTGGTCTCTTCTCACTTCAAGCTAGACCCAACACCTACCCCCCAATCACATATTGCAGGCTCTTCATCACCTACTAGTACTAAAACAGGAATCAGCAAGAAGAGAAAGGGCAAAGCCCATGTTTCAAAGATCAATAAGCAGGTCAGGGAAACTGAGGAGGAAGTATGTCCTTCCCCACACAGATATTTCTCAACACCACCTCCAGCAAGGTTAGAAGAAGTTCCATCTTCTACCGAGGTGACATAAAAAAAAGGGAAGAAGCTTCTCTTTCCCTCTCCTCCTCTAGCAGTTGAAATCAAAGGTAAAAGACATTTCACTAGGTCATCAATTCCTAAGGGGGATTTCAAAGGACATCCTTTACTAGAAACCCCTATACATAAGAAGAAAGGGAAAGGAATTGAAAAAGTTGTAGAAGAGAAACAAGAAACCCTTGTATAGAAAATCAAGGGTAAAGGTACCAAAAGACCTTTGGAGAGGGAAGATGAAATCCCTGTGAAGGATTGTAAAAAACCTATGAAGAATAAAGAACAGGTTGTTGTGCAAGAGAAGAAGCATAAAGGAAAAGGTTTTGAGAAGACTGATGAAACATGCAAGGAAACTCATGTACAGATGGAAAAAAAGGATGAGAAGAAGCCTGCTGAGACTGCACATGTCCCCAACCCCCTTGGCAGCCAAACTGACCAAAGACTTATTAAGTAGCATAGGGATGCAAGGAGAGAAATAGCTTGTCTCAAAGCAGAAGACAAGGTCCACTTGGCTTAGATGAATGAGCTCATGATTGGCTACAACCATACCCTAGACTTGGGAAGGTTCACAATGAGAAAGGCTCTGCCTCTTCGTAAACAGTTGAAGAATCTTTACAGATAGAACAGGGGTTTCCAGGCTCATAACAGGAAGCTAAAGGCAGAACTGAAGCATTTCCAAGATGAAGTAACCCAAAAGAATTTACAGGTGTTGGTTGAGGCTGACATTGAAGATGACAAGCTAGTAGCTAAGGAGAGCACAACTATACTGAAGAAGCCTACCAGTGCTAAGAAGAAGAATTCTATTGAGTTAGTTGGAGACACTCTTTCCACCAGAAAGAGTGTGAGGCTAAGTGTTTAAATGACAAAGTAGTTAGTAGTGGTAAACCCCATTTTTTAAAGTTGTTCCTTCTTGGGAAAGTTAACTGATATGCACATACTAAGTTTTGCCACCTATACAGGCTTCTATGTGTTTATCTATATGAATTTTGGAATTTTTGCTAAGTGCTAGCATCACTCAGTGGTAAAAGCACCTAAGTAAATTGAATTGTCATCATGGAAGGACACAAACATCTCTACACACATTCAGGAGTCAAAGACACTGCATTTTTGGCATAGCTACCCAAATCCTTATGCAAACACAACGTAGGTGGCGCTGTGTAATATTTTACAGAACACAGAATTGTCATACATGCGCTACCCACAGGCGCTGCGTAATATCTTACATAGAGCAGGTTTACACACAGGTGCTACTTAATTTTGCAATAGAGGACAAATGTAGCCGTAGATATGCAGCACAAGGGTGCTACCCACAGGCACTGCCTTCTCTCCTTGTTCCATTTTAGGGGGCGCTACACAGAATTGCTACCCAAGGGAGTAGTCAGCAAACACCAGGTATTTAGGAAGACTAAGCCAACAATTTTGGATAAGTTAATAATGAAATAACTTATAGAAGTAGTAGTTGGCATGCAGAGGACAACTACAAGCTCCAAAGGGACACATGGAAAAACAGGAGCTGAGCAGCAAAAGAGGATCAAAGCAGTTAGAAGCATGATTGGGTTTAGTCACCAACACTTTCTTGTTTTATAGCATAGGCTGTTATCTTAGTTGTTAGAATAAATAAATGTTCTGAGATTTTTAAGGAAAAGAGACCAAATCGTACCTCCAGTTGTTGCCTCCCTTTCTTGTTATAAATAGATATTTGAATTGCCTTAATGGGTTTGGATGGTAGAGAAAGGCTCCCAAGAAACTGTAATATTTTTGATAAAGTGACTGTGATCTAGTATGTACTGGACTTAAGACTTTTTGACTAATAGAAATCAGCTCCTATTTCAGACTATTTGCTTCTAATGCTAAATTTTCATATTTGAATGCTTCATATGGATGACTGTGGTAATGATATGGTGGAGGTTTGATCATTTTGTTGTCATGGTGTTTATTTAGCTCCTTAGTTTCCAATCTCAAGAAGATCTTGTTTTAAGAAACTTTCTTCCTTTGGATTTTTGTGGATGTTTGTAGTAGCTCTTATATTCCTCTCGTTCAAGTCTTCCTTCTATCCACATTTACTCCCAAACTACTGGTTGAAATTAGTCAAGACCTTATTTGTTGTTACATGTTAGCCCTGTTTCTGAGTGAGGATATTATCATTTTGAGTTTTTCCATTCGACCTTTCAAAAAACACTCATACTTTCACATATCATTTGATGGGTGCTAGGCTTACCTTCCTTGCAATTAGAAGGTGACTCCTAGTGCTAACACAGTGGATGTTATCGCGCATAGGATTTTCCTCTGCACATGCTACAAGTCGCGCTACGCAAATGACTGGTTTAGTGGTCAACTTCAAGATCACTTTATGACCAACTGGAGAGGAATTTTGAAAATCTACAAGAGGTTTTTGTTGATGACAAACCAAATAATAAAAACCTCTCTCATATTTGGAAAAAGTTTCATATTTTTGGAGATTCAAAAGAATATTTGAGCCCTATTTTTCAGTTTTCATGATTTCCTGTCTGAGACATGTTTTTGCGACATGTATTCTGGCCAAATGAAGATGCATTTCAAGAAATAGAGAGAGATTTTTCTTTATAACGATATTAAATACAAAAACCTCTCTCAGTTTCGAAAAACAATTTTTAATTAGTGAGATATGATGTCAACTTTAACGCCTATTTTCCTAGTTTGTTGCGCAATTCGCTGCATTTTTTGATGTAGGTTATTGTTGCGTAGAAGACTTGTTGTGCAGGGGTGACAGAGTGTCCAACAATGCACATGATGACTTATCACAACCATATGGTCAAATTTTGATCATGATCAATGATTGTAAAGAATATTTCGGTTACGATTATGATTTGGCAAAGTCGGGTGTTCTATTTTTAGTAAATCCGTTGAAGTTATTGTTCTCTTTCAAAGAAATCAGATCCATGATTCTAAGAGAGAGTAGTTCGACCCTAGCAGCCAAGGGTGACATAGTTTTCTATATATGGGGATCATTTTCATGTAAAATGGGTTGGTTGGAAAAACAATGTAGACAGTGACTATTGATTGTAGTTTTTTTTATCCGATTAAAACTTAATGCAAAAGTCCTTAAGCTTTGATGAAAAGATTATAACGGTGGCAGTCTGATGTATTGTATTCTTTCTTTGCATATGTTCTTTCATGTGCTCTTTGTATTCATATATGTGATCTCTATCTAAATTAGAACGTGATTTTGAATCTAGAATTCACCGCGCAGTGCTCTAGATTCGCGCCATTTAGACAAACTGTATTTCTTCTAAGTTAACCTTGAATTCATCCCCAACGATGCTCTGAGTTGCTTCATGTGTTTTTCTCCCACCACACACAATGATTTTAAACTAAAAGATTGTTTCTTACTTAGCCTTTATCCTCTCAAGTTCAGTCACTAAGTCATTTGTTTTTATCATTTTCTTAAATTGACTCCATTGCCCAATGGTACTTTCTCTCTTGTTTGTCCTACCATCCCTTTTAAAACAAAAATAAACTTGTCCTATTGCAGAATCTGAACTCTGTGCATTTATTGATGAAATATTTGAGTTATTACCAATCATTATATATATGAGAGATCCCTCTCTGGTTGTATAGGACAAAATACAATTTAAATTTGGTTGAAACAATTACCTATGTCATTTGTTTTCTCAGCCAAACAAATTTACAGAGTGCTAACACTCTGTACCTACCCATCTTACTGTGTGGTCTATTCTTGCGCACCTTCTTGTGGAGACTTCATGTAATCTTTGTCGCTAATTCTCCAACCCTGTATCTAAGTATGATGTGCATGACATGATACTTCTCCAACTGAGTACCCAATCTGTAGTTGGATTCACATAATCTTCTTCTCGCACAGTGGTTTTGTATAACTAGTTAATTTCCTCCTAATCTAAACAAGTGGGTTCTACAAACCTTTCTCCTTTTGATGGATCCAGTGGCGCAATGAATCTGTACTTTCCTGAATTTAAATTCATCTTCCTCGTCTTCAGATTGATTATGGCATGATTATCAAACACTCAGTCCAAGCTAAGCAATGTCGAATAAGGTGTTGTGCCATCCATTATTTCTATCACTTCGAAATTGGCTTTAGTGCACACTCCATCCAGATCTATTGTCACACCCTTTAGCCTTACAATTAGAAAAACCCTGTGTTGATTTGCTAGTTTCAGTTGAACAGGTGAATATCCTATTGTGGGCTCTCCCATACATTGCCATGTATTCTTGGGTAGTACATTTACCTCAGAGCCTAAATCTAGTATGATGTCCCCCATATTAAAATTTCCAATGTTAGCATTTAGTCTGAATTCCCTGGTTGTCCTCATTCTTGTATGAAGGTGATTGACTACTTTTGGTTCTAATTTCCCCTCTACCTCTATGTTACATATGTCTAGCATATTTTACAAAATTTTAACAGATGATTGGTCATTTAGTAGGTTAACACAGGATTGCAGAAAAGCCTTTATGGTACTTACTTGTCCTAGAGGTTGCGCTTGATTAGTGTGATCTAGAAATGAAGGCATATTTTACGTTGGTACATCCTGAGTATGTTGCGTAGTTGATGTAGATGAAATGTCTAGCTTCAATCATTCTTATCTGGGTTGCTTAAATATCCCCTTTTCGTTGTGCGCATAAAACTGCTTCTTTGGTTCAACATTTTCCTCACCCATTGGTGTTGTGTTGTATCTTGTCTTATTGTGTTGTCTCTTGTCCTAGCTCCTCCACACATAGCTATGTTGATATTTCTTCCATCATCCCTTGCTTCTGCAGAAATCCATTGAACGTTCTGATTGTTCTGATTTCTCTTTTCCTAGATCTTCCCCAATAGTGTCAGATAGTCTTTTGTGTCATGGTCAGATGTGCAACAATACATACATTTTGCAGGTGGAAGTGGACATTATCTTGCATAATGCCCTGGTTGTTGAAATTTATGGCATACCATCGGTCCTCTGCCTCTTCCAAATCCTCATCTACCTCTTCCTCCACCTATGTAGTCATGTCTATCTCTTCGCGGTGCGTTGTACTGTTGCACATGGTTATACTGTGCAGGATTATACCATGGTTGTGCAGTATTGTACTGCGATTGCACAATGTTATATTGTTGTGGCGTGGTGTTAAATGGGGCTGGTACCTGGTTAAACTATGGTGCATCTTGCCCTGTCATCATCTCTTCCTGCACCCTATAGGTGTTTGATGTTCTTTCCCTCATCAGCTCCATTGTCCTGCAATATTTGTCATCATGGCCTATTGACTTGCAAAAGTTGCAATATGAACTCTTAGGAATTATCTTTTATTTTTGCATCATTGGACGGTGATATGGATCATGTCCCTGTGTCTTACATATATCACACCATATTCCTCCTGATGGCAAAGGGTTTGGCAGTCATGTTGCCATGTACTACACGAATGTTAGGCATTCATTCTTGTGGTGTCCTTATGTCCTACATGTGGTACACCAAACAACCTCTCTTCTGTCTTTACTCATGTTCTGGTTTAATTGGAATGTTAGATTCTTCAGGTCTTCCTTAAGATCCTCTATTGTTAGATCCATCTTCTTATATTGGTTCTCTTCCAGTTGTAGGGTTTCCTATAGAGCCTCTGCCTAGGTATGGAACTTCTATTGTCTCAAGGGGTATTTCAAATGCAGTAGTAGTGAATTAACAAACAGATGCCTATGTTGCATATCTGTCATGACATACTTTGGCTTTCCCTTAAATCGTTTGAATCTTTGTTCTATCTCCCAAACAGATTCTCCTAGTTTCTGTTTGATTTCTATCATCTCATTTGTGTATTGATCCTCTGATCTAGGCTTCTAGAATTCATTTATCAATAGATTCTTGATATCCACAATCATTCTCCCTGTTCTTGGTGGACTTTTTGCAACTAAGCTCATGTACCAATCTCGTGTGCGGTCTCTTAGCGTGATGGCTAACTGTGCAAGTTTAGTGTCCTCATATGTGATTTTCTTTGCTTCCTAGATCTTTTTACAGATGAACAATTTCTTATCAGGGTCCTTTGACGCCTCTCCCTTGAGTTCTGGTAACCTAATGGTGGGATCATGTCCCTCCATCCTGAATGTTGAACTACTACCTTTGTGTGGTGTAGATCCTTGACTAATGCTTCTTGAACTGGCTCCCCTAGTTGTTGCTCCCTGTGTAGATGTACTTCCTACCACGTTTCTTCCACTAAAATTTGGTTGTCTAAACGGTGGTGTTCTTTCTGGTGTATTAGTCGCACATGGGTTTATGGGTTTCCACACTGAAACTGATATGGATAGGAGTTTTGCCTCCGGTTTTTTCTCTTGCACCTCTTCTCTACCTTTCATATGTCGCACGTAGGATTCCTCAATATGCTCCACATCCCGAAGATCCTCTACCTCTTCTTCATCATTCTCCAAGCCTTCCCTCGCGGCTATGGCTCTCTTCATATTATTCATGTTATATTGGTAGGGAACTCCACTACGCGTTATTCCAGTTGTTTCCGTGATATGCTTGATCTGGTCTTCCTCCATCATGATTGGATCCAAGGCCTCCTCCTTTTTTTCTTTATCCATCTCTTCCTCCATTTCTCTATCTCTTGTCAGTGCTTCACCCCTTCCCCCATGCACGCAGGGAAGTCTAGTTGTCTGAGTCCATTGTCATTACACCTTTGTTATACAGTAACATCTTAATGGAAGTATATAGCGATCTGATATACCTATCTCAAGGTCCCTTCAGAAACTCTTTCTTTTTTGCACTATAAAACTTCGCAGTATCTACTGCAAATTCTGTGATAAATCCTACAACAATGTTGTCTAACCAAAAATCTACTACGCGCGTAAATTTATTGTCAACTTGTTGTAACTGCATGATATCAACATGATTCCATTATAGTTGTCTGATCCGATTTGTAGGGTGGTTGTCTTTCAACCTCAATATGCACTCTTGCAACACATGCGGGAAATCACAGAAAAATGCTTCATGCAAGTCGTTGAATATGTACTTGTCCAAATATTTGCGTGGTGTTAACTTCGGGTTTCTATTATCTTTCTGCGCAAACTCCAACTCCTTTGTTTTCAACCAGCTCTCAATCTCTACCTTTGTTGGGTTCCACGGTCTCAACATCCCTTTTTATATTCTCATTCTTTTAACGTTGTATCACCAGATCTTCACAATTCTTCAGCAGATCTCATTCACCACATCTAGATTTATTATACTGTCATTCTTACTCATGCATGTAAAATATCAGATCTAAATAATTCATTCATTCATTTATCTAAAATCTAATCATGAACACCAAAGAAGATACATAACATTCAGTCACATAACGCAGGGTCTTTCGTGGTTCACCCCTCCTGGGCTACATCCACAAAGGTCTGTCTATTCTACTCTTTTATTATTTTCATTCCAACACTACAACGCCTCACACCTTACAACTCTCCATCAACACAGGTTGAGATCTTACAATGAGGCGGACTAGATAACATCAGGCTCCTCAGCCTGTGATCTAACCCTCAAGATCTACCTTAGTTCCTCTCCTCAACTCAACAACTTACAAAAATAGATCGGAGTAAAAATATGACACATGAAAACCAACATGACATCCAACTCTGAACCTCAGAACAACAGAACTCCCAACCGAGAATAATCAAACCCCTACCTAGACCTCCTAGGTACCTATTTATACATGTTCTTGGCTTACTATCCATTACATATTCTTACCAAAACCCTAACCCTATTATGGTTAGGTATTCTTGCATTCGTGACTCGCATGCTTTCCTCCTATGCATGCGTGTTTTCCTTGCACGTGCAGCTTTTCTTACCAGGTGTCTTTTGTTTTATTCTCCAAAATTATTCTTTATTCCAAAATGGGTCCATTCCCAACACTCTCCAACTCTTCAAGTCATCCTGTACGGACCATAGAGGAATGACCTCATCCTCTTAGTGCCACCTCTCCTCAATGGAAACAATCTATGTAGATGCACCCTCAAGAAAACCACGTCTCCAATCTTGAAAATGTGCTCCACCCTGTGTGTGTTTGCATACCTCCTCTGTTGATCCTGGGTGGTCTATAAACTATCATGAGTGGTTTCATAACAATGCTCACCTAGATGTAACCACTATATCCACGACCTCACATATTCACACAGATACCTATCATTTCGTTGGTTCACCATCTCTACTTGACCATTCATTTGAGGGTAAAAACTAACACTGGGAGTCAAACATATGCCTACAATTTTGAGCAACTCCTGCCAACTTGCGCTATGAAACTTGTTGTCCCGATCATAAGAAATGACTCTAATCTACTCATGGACTCTAAACATCTCCCCACAATATAGTTTTGACACCCGTGTTGCCCCATACTATAAAGAAATCACCGGGAAGTGCGTGAACTCGGATTATTTTTCGATCGCTATACACATACCATCTTCCCCCTACACCCTCGATAAACCTGTGATGGAATCTATCAACATGCTCTCTCTCTCTCTCACTCAAAAATGGGAAAAGAGTGTATCAACCCTATTGAATGAGTGTTCCACGACCTTCTTTGTTGACAAGTCATAGACTCCTCCATATCTCCTAACACATCATCTGCAAGGTCCCTCCATGTGAACCTCTCTTAGACCTTCCTATAAGCGATAAAGTCACCAGGGTCCCAAACAAGTCTGTATGATGTGAAGCACCCTCTACTCATAACATTTATCTACAAGGTGCTAACACAAGAATCAACTTGATTTCACCTGATAAGTCAGGAAATCATAAGTTGCATAAGCTCGATCAACTCCTCCAAAGAAAACTCCTCCAAGAACCCAATCCTAAGCATCCAGAGAGTAAACTTGAGAAAGAAAAAATTGCCCATCTCATATGTATCGACTATCTAGCTGTCAAACACTGCAGTCCTAGGGTCCCAAGCTAATCTATGAGAGGAACCATAATACTAACGTTGCACACCTATGATCATAATCGTCTCATCGCCATGCTCAGATTGTGCTCTCCTCCCATGGTACCCACTATCATGAATCATACCCAGTCGAGGCATCTCAGTGAAGTTAGAACCTGCCAATCCACAACTATACTCGATCTTGGGTATCATGAGGGAAAAACTACCTTGCCATATAGAACAAAACTCAACGGCTTCTCTCACAACTTCCCCACAATGATGTAAACCAATCACTAACATGACCCTGTCAATCATCCCCATTATCTGAAGTAGTATATCACTCTGATGAATGTGAGGATACGACCACCAAATCGGAAGTCCACCACTCCCAACGCCTGCTAAAATATTTGTGAATCGATCTAACATAGTTTGGATCTCCTCCTATGCACTCTATTCATTTACCACATGGTCCAAATGAAATACCTTTTTCATGGCCACAATACCCCCTGTCTTATCCATCTGACTCCAATAATCCTTTCATGTCTTGTTGTATACCATGAGGGCATCAAAGAACAGCAATAGATTCATCCACTGCCTGCACAACTGGAAAGTGACTAGTGTGTTGGTCAACCCCAAGGGCATGACCAAGAAATAATAATGAAGTCTGGAAGCATACCTGTGAGTATCCCACTCCCTAGCCCTCATATGATGATATCCTGGATGAAGATAAATCATCGAGGGATATGCTGGTACTTGAGGCTCACGCATCCACTCATCGATCCTGGGTAACCCAAACGCAATGGTATGCTTGAGGACTTTTTTGAAAGATATCCCTACAGGAAACACCCCAAAAATCAAGTGTACACTACCGTGTGCCAATGAATACCCCTCCATATTGCTTCCTATCACTAAATCATCATGTATCTGGTAGGCTCTATTGTATCCATCACTCTACTGGTGTCACCTAAACCTGTATCCCACAATGTGGTCATGTATGTCATATACTTGTCCCCCCATTCAATGGATGCATATAATTCCTTGTACGATGGTGCACAAGGAATGTGCTCAACTATATCCTCCATAGCTAAGCCTTGAGCCTTTAGTGGGCTCTCCAAAAGAAAAGGCTCATGATCCCCATAATGCAAAATAGGAGCATAGTTAAAAACATTTGCGTCATACCTCTCCTCAAGCACCTGCTACTCTGAATGCTCCTCAGGCGGAATTGTCACAAGAGACTCCTCCCTCGAATCATCGGTGCCACTCATGCCCTCATGTGTAACGATTTCCAAAAATGATGGAGTCTCTGTTGTAAGTGATGAAGAGTGTGCCAAACTCAACTGGTAACAAAGTTCCTCAACCTCCATTTCCTTGTCTTCAATGAACTTGAGAGCAAGGTCCCTCTCCATGAAACATTGCAAGTAATTTGATTTCATTTACTCTAATGTTTCTTTGATTATGCATAATTGAGCACTAGTGACTCCACCTACAACTCCTTTTTGTCTCTCCTCCATCTAGGTTTTCCACATAAAAACTTCAATGAACTTATGAGAACCATATGTCGTTGTCAACACTTGTGCAATTTGCTCCTCTATGACCAATAACTAGTCCTTCAAGTCCTACATTGTTGAAGGCCTTTCTTCATATTCATCATAGTGGCATGGGTTGTCCCTCCATTGATTTTCTATTTTGTTGTCCACTGTAAGAACACTACCCTCATCAAAACCATTTGGCTCACTAGATGATACCATGCTATCTCCAAAAGGTGAGATAGTGTCATGATCAAGCACCGCTTCATCAAGGAAACTCTTCTCTCCACAAGGCATATCAAAATGGTCTCTAAGTTAACATCAAAGAGGCTTCTGTCCCCCATACCATAAACAACATTTTCTTCTTCTACATCAGAGATCACATTTCCATTAATTGGTTCTTTTTCATACCAAATCACAGTGTCATCAATTGGCTCCTCATCCCAAACCACATTTTCACTCTACCGGAATAAAATTCTATCAATGTTATCTTCTTCCTTGTCTTCCCAAATCTCCTTTGTGGTATTAGGTTATAAGGACTCATAAGCATCCATGTGCTCATTTGCAGGAGAAGTAACATATGAAGAGTCAACATTTTCCTCATTTTTAGAAGTATCAGAATCTTCAAAAACTAGTACCTCTTTCCTTGGCACCTTCAGCTTCTTGTCCACTTATACTTGGGGTTCATACCACTTAGGATGTTTTATGGTGCAAAAATATTTGAATGACATGGTTGCTTGAAATTCCTTACTAAGCGCCATTTATTCCCTCAAACAATATGTAAACTCCTCATATTTCTCTTGTTTTCTTTGATTTCTTGTTCACTACCCCTTTGAACCACAGGCTCCATTATTCCTTGCATTGTTTTGATTGTTTTCCATAACCAATATTGTATACCCTCATAAGCTGGGAGGATCACATGCTTTGATACCACTGTAATGTCCCTTAACAATATGTTGATGTAGTTTAAGACCTTTGACAAACCCCTCCTACTATTGGTCAAATTTTCCTTGTTGTTGTAGTAATTAATATGTATTTTCTAAGTGTTCACTTTCGTCAAACACTTAGGCTATAAGTATATTTCTGTTGTAATAATTCTATGCTTGTTGGTGTTTAGAGATTTTTTTTGGTTTATTATTTATTCCCACAATAATCAAGAGGTTTGGTACCCAAAATATGTCTATATATTTAATTTGCTCACACAATAGAGATTATTTGCATTTACCAAGGAAGAGAAAGGTTACATAGAATGAAAAATAGCTAAACAATTTAAATATGTTGTAACAGTAACCTACAACAACCATAGCATATATGATACATATGGAGTTCTCTAACATGTAGTTGTTTTCGTGGGCAATGATTACATGTGTCACCTTAACCTCTTCCAAAACCCACGAACCGACCAATATGTCACTCGATTTGTTCAGGATATCAGACAAGACTATGGCAAACCCCTTCAAACAGTTGTAGGATGTACATAATGGTCTCTCCAAGTAGGGTTACGACCTCTAATGAAGTCTTGCACCCTTTTTCTAAGTATACACGACCCCCACAAGAGGAATATGGCACCACCATCAACAAACTTGAACCACACCAAATGAACTCGGTCCAACAAGGTAGTATTTCGCCAAACACACTCAAACTTGGCCTCCTCTGCTAATAACCTCACTCAAAAAGATGACCTCTATGAAGAAAAAAAAATTCCTCGATTCAAGAAATGCAACCCCACAACTCAATTCGACCTCCTCGAGCTCAAATCGACTCCTACTATTAAAACACAGCTACCAAATGATGAAATATTTAGCCACACTAAAGCTCGATGAAGAAATATGAGTGATCCATTCTCTACGGTCGGCTAGGGTAGATAATTTCACCACCGAACCCAATCCCAAACTTCCATAGGGATTTACATCCCAAGAGCTAAGGCCACAAGAGTTATCTCAATTTTGTTTTTAGAAAATAACTAATGCATAATGAGAGAGGGCACCCTCGTTCTCCTTGTATTTCTTCGTTGACCATTTTCGGACGCTTTTACCCTTTTAATAAAGTAAAGTGACTTTATAAACTCGAGTCACTTAAAACATTTTTTTAATTAATTACTCAATGTCACTTTAGAAATATAAAATTTTAGACCTAAGTGACATCCAATAACCACCTTGACTCCCTTTTCTTTATTGTTTATAGCTAGCCTGCAAGAGTCAACTATGATACTACGACATCCATCTGGAGTGATCACTTAAAAATGGACACCATGCGATGATTCATGATGGTGACCTTTGGAGTCCATATAATACATCAAGGGAACGCAACCAAAGAAGGCGAATTTGCACAACAAGGATAGCAAGATCGGCTTTGCAATTCTGAGATAGACTTAGACAAAGAGGTGTGAGCTCCCTCAAGGATCTAAGTCTCTCCACATGGGAGGACTTGTGCTACCCTAAGGTGATTCTGTGGACAAATTTGAGGCAACCTTCTTTTGGGATAAGTTTGGGGAAGTCTTCTCGCATGTGTGGGTGAGGAAACTATGAGACAGAATTGCAGGTATGTGTGAGGTCTTGCGACAAAGAAGAGAAGATGAGTCTGTGGTGGACGCACGGTTGGGGTGATCCATAGGAGTTTCAAAAGCTGTTACGATGGATGAGTCTTGTTGTGACAAATCTATGTATGAGTGTCTTTGTGAGGTGAGACGAGTCACGTGACTCTGCCCAAGTTGTAAATCGAGTTGTTAGTACTCATATTTTAATTGTTTCGCAATAATAAGACTTAGTCAAGTGTTAGGCATGTTTTTTTCCACCCGCATTATATTTGTGTGTCTCTTGTTTATTTTACAAGTGTTCTCTTTGTTTCATGAATGCATGCTTAAATGACTAAGTGTTAACACTGCTAAAAAATTGTCTAAGTATACAAGAGTTGCACTAGAATAGGAGTGTGACTCGTCTATAGCCTAGAACAGAGTATGGGTATGCTCTAGGTGAAGAGTCGCAGTCCGGATGAAGTATCCTTGGTGTTTCCAAGCAACCAAGTGAGAAGCATTGCAGTGCCACATGCCCTCAAGAGGTTCACAATCACAAAATTAGGGCAGGCACACTGTGGGGATGTGTAAATTTCTATCTTGAGCTTGTCCTACGATTTTTTTAATAGATTCCTTCAATTTTTCCATTAATATCTTTGATTTCTTAGAATATGTTCTCCCAATATATTTCACTCCCTCTAAGTTGTTCTTTTCAATTTTTAAAATGATGCCTAGTTTGACCAGGATGCCACCATTGATACGAAGCACCTCATTGATATGGATCAATGCAATTTAGTGAATAATTTCCTTGTTTTTGGATCATCAACAAATGTTATGCTTGAATTGTTCAAAGAACTTAGAGTAGATTCCAATAAGCACCATATGACTCCACAACGATATTCATATAAAGGTTACAACACATTCAAGCAAACTTGGTGTTGTAAGCAAGCAACTTTATCTTGTCCCCATTTAAGCAAACTTGGTGTTGTAAGCAAGAAACTACATCTTGTGCCCTATAGTCTCATAGGGTATGTAAAGGTACCAAGATCCACACGGAGATGTAGGAAATCCCTACAATCAAAATGCTTTAGTAGTGGTATACTTTTGGTAGCTTCCTTGCCACAATTCCTTTGCTAATGAGAGTTGAGGACATGTTACATATATTTTATTATTCTATTTATTAAGTGGCAATAGGGTCAAGACGAAGCATTCCTGAAATGGCATAGGTAGTTGTTTTTGGGCCAATGAGTAAGTATTGAATCTGTCTTATTTTTTTGGCATGTTGAATGCTCTCCCAGTGTTGTACATGCATAGTTATTTTCATCTTGCAACAATACCCATGATTATATTGATGATTAAATTGACGAAGACACGAGAGGATATTTATTAATGCAAAAAATATGGAGTTGTGAGGAAGCTTATAACTGCTAATTTGCAATGGACATAAATGTATTTAACAAAAGGGGCATTGCCCTTCCTCAAAGATTGATTATAATATCTTTACACCTCTACACATCTAAGATGCACATGAAAGAAACCTTATTTTCAACCAAGTGCCACAAGAGAGGAGAAACAATGGTGTCAATATTTATCCCTAACATAGGATGGTTGGGGGTATTTCTTGAAGAGGAATTCAACAATCCCTTGTTTATATTATAGCAGCATTGCATGCATCTTTCTCTTTAAGATCTAATTAAACCCTAGAAATTGGGATAATAATAACAATTTTCCATGCGTTGATATCCTAAATGGGAGGGAACTTGAGCACATACCATCCAAGATCATAAAGGGGGAAGGGGAGGGAATTAGAGCACTTACCATTGATCTCAAAGTTTCATATCTCCATGAATCATTGAAGAATGTGCAATCTTATTTATTCCTCTTGTACGTTAAGTTTCGTGTTCATTTTAGGGGTTTCCTCGTCCCCCAAAGGCCAAGGCGTGATATCCCCACATTCTCTTCCATTCTTCTCACTTTGGACGGAAGGAACCTAACTATTATTTATCAAGGGGTATGGTATATGATGACCTTAGTATGGTACATATTGGTTGATGCGGATAAAGGATATTGGTTGATGTTGATAAAGGTCTTCACAAGATATAGATTTGCTAGCAAATATTATGTAATAAGTAGTTTAACAACGTGCTCACATGATATGTTGCACACGAAATAGATACCATATGAAGAATTCACGACAAGAAGTGGAATATACGAGAGAGAAGTTTAGTTAGGAGGATTTACATAAGCATAAATGTTGGGATATTTTTTTTCACATTATTTAGTTTCCCGTTGTGGTTGTATTTCTATTTGTTGCAAATGCTTTGATTTCAGCCTTCTTCTGGATTTCCTTTTCTAATGGCATCTTTCATAGCTCCCTCACTACTCACTACTCACTCATTGACTCTATGTTTTTCTTGTGGTTTTGCCCAACATAGTACATGCATTATTCAAAATAGCGCTCAAATAACTCCATTCCCATTGGAATTGGATGAAGCAAAAAATCTAGAGAGGGTCTCATTCTAGAGCATTTAAGGATTTTTTTTAGGTTATTGATTGATTCAAAGACTCTCAAAACCCTTGTGGGCATGGATTGATTATATAACTGGAACTTGGATAAATGGAACAATGCCAAACA
This sequence comes from Picea mariana, assembly GCA_032191745.1. NCBI lineage: Eukaryota > Viridiplantae > Streptophyta > Pinopsida > Pinales > Pinaceae > Picea > Picea mariana. Next base: position 269,877 of record JASDQU010100432.1, on the reverse strand, counting down.
CCTAAATATCTACACTATTTGCTCCCAGAAACTTCGTTGGAAGGAGTGTCATTTTGAATAGTCTTTATCCTACACCATTTTACTCTACTAAAGCTCACATACATTGGAGATGGAATATTGAATTGACACATATATCTCAAATTCCACTACACCAAGGAAATGCAATCTTAGAATTCCAACCCTATTTAATACCTTAAAAAAAAATATCGCATGAACATGCCAAATTGGAGGTGTCTAAAACACCCTACCCATCAAAGTTAAAGAGAAAAGCCAATGTTTGATAATATGGTTTGAATAGTGATTGTACTATAATGGTTAACTGTTGAGAGCAAGCAAATTTGGGAAAAGTGATTAATATGATTATTTGACTTTTGTCAAAATAATTAATACGATTATTTAGTTTTTGTTACTAAACATATGCTAGTGTTGTTCAAACCTTTATCAAGTTAAGGTCAGCAAAGCAAACTAACAATTAGCTTGCATAAATTTAAGATAAAGCTAGCATGTTTTTGGAGGGTCATGGAAATGTTGAAGTGAATTGGGGGAAAAAATGCAGGGTGTAGGATAAGGAATAGTCAAAACCACCCCCTTGAGAGAAGAGGAAGTGGAAAATGTTTCCACATAATTAAAGCATCCAAAATGAAATGTTGAGAGAAGAGAAAGTGAAAAATGTTGCCACATAACTAAATAGAGATGGAAATAAAGACGACTATGATAGAATTGGTGACCAGAACTATGGCATTTATTTTGGTTATGTTTATTTGTATTACTTATAAGTAAGTAATATCTAGGAAAATTAATAATCAAATACTTGTATTAGTACCCTTACTTTTTTTTGTAATTCCTTCCTCGAATTTCCACTACTTCAAACACTATACTTGTGCTTTCAGAGCTTTGCTTGAAAATCTCCACATATTACTTGATGATGATATTCTACTTCAATCATGACTCTGCAATGAAGATAGCATAACCTCTTTCTTTCTCCATTCTACATCTCCTTTTCCCCATCATTTTATCATTCTCATTCACCCGTTTAGGGGGTATGCTAGTGAATATAAATTAAATAAAACCTTTAAGATATGACATTGGTATGACATGCATAAATGAAAATTAAATAAATTCCTTGAGATATGACATTGATATTGTTTGTGATGTTAATATCAAGTTAACATAAAACAATTATTAACAAAAAGTGGAAAATGTCAAATTTGAATAGACGTCATCATTAAAATACAATGAAAATGAAACAATATCATTTTTTGCAAAGTTAGCTACTCGTATATTAATAGTTGTACAAAAACAAGTTTACTAAGAATATGTCTCGTGATACTGCATGTGATAGACATCAATTTTTTCAAAGTTGTTCATATATTTCGTAAGACTATATTCTAGTAGTTTTGGATATGCTTATAAAAAAATTACATTTGATGTTTATGATCCAAAAAATAACAAACTAGCATTCTATTCTATAGCCTATATCAAGGTAATTATTAATCCAAATGTTTGACAAAAGAGATAATGAAAAATAAATCTAGGAACAAGAAATGCACCCAGTCCTTGGCCTTAGAGGTTGAGTTTGCATTGATGAGAGGAGGATTCGGAATCTGCAGGAGATTCTATGTCTGGTGACTAGTTATCTTGGTTCTAAGCTTAACCACGGAAGCTTGACCAAGGCCTCATACTTCTTGTCCAAGTATTCTAGTTTATCCATTGTAATTGTGTGTTACATGATCAAGGTGTCCAGGATGACCTTTTGTATTCGGTATCGTTGTTGCAAGTGAATCCAATATCTAGTACCCAATCCATTAATTCAACATCAATAGCCTCCAATGATGTGTTGACTCATTTCTCCCTAACCTTTTGTTCAATTATTTCAACCTCAGATTTGATTTCTAGAGGGGATCTTTGGTGGTAGCAAACTGCAACTTCTCTATCTTCCTTCTCTACCTTGGTTGACCGCTTGGAAGAGGAACCCTTACTGCAATTTTTGCTTGATCAAGGCTTGCCTCTCCTCACTGTCCTAGCTAAATTATTCACCTCGATAACCTTCATATCCATACTTAAATACTATTTTTTTTCCCTCCTCACAGATAGAGCAAAGAATTGGGAAGGCCTGAAAATCTCACCTTCATAATCTATAGAGTTAATCTCTCAATTGTCATTGTGAACCTCGGGCTTGGTGGTAATGGGTTTTCCTCCTTTTTCCAATAGAGTCATTGCACTTGCCCTAACCCTATGCACCTCTAATGTTGGAAGAATGTTTCCCACCTTGCCTCGTTCTTGCTCAAAGTCTTGGCCACTTTGGAGTGAGGTTGTTAAGGTCCGAGGAACTAATACATTAAGGCTTGAATCACTTGAATCAATATCTATGCTACCAATCAATAGAAAGATTAACCACAAGCCCTAGAGCTCCTGAGCACCCCTTCCATTCAATGTGTTCATCGTCAAACTGACACAAATGAAGCTAACATTCACCTTCAACTGCCAACACTAAGCTATCATGAGGAGGAGTAGACTAAATTATGTGATATTGATTGTGGACTAGGGGAGAAGATGAATTTCCTCCCGATAACTCTGACACGCACTATCATCATGCTCTAACCTTACCATCTTGGAGATGAAGGGACGGACCTCCCACCTACCCTACCCTTAATTTGCATCCCTTACACCCTATACAAGGTTAAAATGAAACCAGATTTAATATTTCATAAAAAATTTAAAAAATTAGAAAAAAAAGGTAAAATTTTAAAGTTCAAATCTCATAAATATAACTTTATATGTTAAAGTGAGTTATTATGTTATGCTAATGTAAATTTGGTAGTCAATATTCTCTAATAATAAACATGGAAGAAATAATAAACCTTTTACTTTCATGTTTTTGTACATGATTTGAGCCACTAACTTTGAAACAATTTCATTATTTACCTTGGCTTCTACTTCATGTAAAAGGAGAAGGAGATATGAGTATTTTTATTATAAAACAAATAATATTAATCATTAAAGTTTTTTTTCCTATGGAAAATGTTATGGGATTTTTTTTTTTCAAAATGATGGTATGGAGGGTAATTCAATTGCAAGTTATGATAACAATTAATTTTTTCAAATGATTTGATTGGATTTGAATATGTCACTTATAATGTTTTACTTGACAAGATGAGGAAAATGATTTGATTGGATTTGAATATGTCACTTATAATGTTTTACTTGACAAGATGAGGACAGGTCTTACACGTGTTAATCCACCATGCATATATTAAGAAACCAAGAATTAATTACAAACTCAATTACTCAAGAATGATAGTTGCATTTGATGTTTCATAATGTTAACCATGAATGAATTACAAATTAATTAAAAGAATGATAGTTGTATTTAATAGTATTGGATTTGCCATGTGGTGGTTTGGGTGGTGATGTTGGGCATTGAGTTGTGTTGTTAAAGAATTTGATGACACAATGTGAGGTTATTTTTTGGTCATCAAGTATAGTTTGACTATGTGCACGTTTGGTGCACTAATATTACAAATTCAATTAAAAGAATGATAGTTGCATTTAATAGCATTGGGTTTGTCATGTGGTGGTTTGAGTGGTGATGTTGGGCATTGAGTTGTGTTGTTAAAGAATTTGATGACACAATGTGAGGTTATTTTTTGGCCATCAAGTATAGTTTGACTATGTGCACATTCGGTGCACTAAGGTGTCCTTATGAGACATTGGTACAAGCTAATCCTAATCTAGTTATGATATGTTTTTTTATCATTTTTGAAACTTTGCTCCTTGATGTAATCACTAAAGAAAAAATATATTTGACACCTAAGCTAGAACATGTACCTTATTCCAATCAAGAATCAAAGTTTCCATTTGAAAATAAACATGAGGGAGATGTCTTCAAAGTAGTGTAACATGAGGGTTCAAGATCCATGGATTGATCATAAAGAGTTATGACTTGTAGTAATTGTAAGCCTTTGATGATCGCTTTGAGTAATCTCCATTAAACCATGTAAAAAGATAGGAACGTGTGCTTTTTCCAATTAAGCATCAAAGTTTCCATTTGAAAATAAACATGAGGGAGATGCCTTTAAAGTAGTGTAACATTGAGGGTTCAAGATCTATGGATTGCTTAGAAAGAGCTCTGACTTGTAGTAATTGGAAGACTTTGATAAAAACTTTGAGTAATCTCCATTAAATCAAGTAAAATGATATGAAGAAATGGTAGAGAACATAATGGACAACTCCATGGCATTATGGTCATGCATTGAGTTGTAAGATTGAAAACTTGAGGAATATATAAATATGTATATTAAACTTTATAATAAGCATTATGGTCATGCATTGAGTTGTAAGATTGAAAACTTGAAAATTACATAAATATGTATATTAAATTTTATAATAAGAAATAACTATGAGTAAAATGATAGGAAGAATTGGTAAAGAACATGATAGACAACTCCATGGCTTTATGGTCCTGCATTGAGTTGTAAGATTTAAACTTTATAATAAGCCATAACTATGAGTAGTAAAATGATAGGAAGAATTGGTAAAGAACATAATGGATAACTCCATGGAATTATGGTTATGCATTGAATTGTAAGATTGAAAATTTGAGGATTACATAAATATGTATATTAGATTTTATAATAAGAAATAACTATAAATAATAAGAAGAAAAAAACCTTAATGGGATAGTTAAGTGAGATTTTATAATACAAAGTTTTAGTTTTAAGTGATTATTTTATATGGAGAATCACTATTATTATTATATTGGATAAATATTTTGAAATTAAGATAATTAATATAATGGAATAAATATTTTAAAGTAAATTGTATTTTTTAAATGATAAATATTTTTATTTATTTAGAAATTATAAATTTTATTTTTTATTATCACAATCTCACTTCAACTTGTAAAATTCAAGAGACACATTTTTCTAAAAATTAATCTTAATATATTTAAATATAAAAATTTATAATATTTTTCAAATATAAAAATATAAATTATCTAGAAAATAAAATCTCATCTCAACTATTAAATTATATTTAAATAAACATATTTAATTCAATTTTATTAATTATATAAAAAAATATAATAATGAGCTTCCCCAGATGGGGTGTTTTCGAGATGACACTTGGCAATGATGGTTTCCCATATAGACACCGTTGCCACCTATGAACTTGGACACTTGGCAACGGTGATTTCGCACAAGGACGTCGTTGCCACATAGGTAATTGCACCACAAACAATTGTATATTTTGACAGGAATCAATACAAACCCTAAATTACAAAAATAATAATATTAATAATGAGCTTGTGGGGTCTAAGGACCTTGTATCATGTAAAATTATTGACCCGAGTTGATAATTATTGTGGAGGACCATGGCAAAGTGAAAATCACTCTATAATGGTAAATATGTGGGTAAGGATGAAATAATATATATATATATATATATATATATATTGTTTTAAGTATATAATTAAATATTTTGTATAAATTTAATGGTATTTATTTTAATAATGATTATTATTTTATTGATATTTTTAAAATATATGAAATTGGAAGTATAAAAAATTATAAAATTTAAAATAGAGATTATTATTTATTTAATAATTTTAATATTTTGAGATTTGAAGATAATAGAGGTGGTCCCTTTTTAAATTAGAAAATTGATATTCTTGTAAAAAAAGGTTGCATATCAAGGGTGGTAGGTGCGGGGATCATCCTAGATTTCAAGGGAAAACTTGAAACATCTCACGTCTAGGGTTTAGGAAAGTCTACAAACAATCAACTTGAGGCATATTCCTTTTTTGGGATCTTCTTCTAGCAAATGAATCGAGAACAAAGAGTTTAGTCATTATAGGTGACTCAAGCACAATCATCAAATTTATGTCCTTGAAATAAATCCCATTTGATAATAGGCTTGCATCTATCCTAGCTCGTTCCAAAAGGAGGTTTCCAATTTTCAAAAAGTCTTATTGTTTCATATTTTAAGACATCATAACTATTAAGTTGATTATCTCACCGATGAGACCACCACTCTTAAATCAGGGGTGTCAAGGAAATATGGGCATTGGAACTATCAAGCCATACCTTGACTTCCATAGGTCATGCATATGAAGGCAGATAACAACATGGCAAATCACCATATGTCACATTACCAAAGCCACTCGATTTCAAATGAGGTGCATAAATTTAAAATGACCAGCCCAACTCTCTTGCATGCTTGACCAAATTACAAGCATGTCTCTTGAAGCCCCTAGTAAGGTTTATCAAAGGCAAAGTGGGATAGTTGAATTATGTAAGCGATCAACAAGCACCACCATATGGAGTAAGACCAACCCGTCGAAAAATTGCATGGTAAGAGTTTCAATAAGCTTCTAGATGGTATTCTAGATTTTTTGTTGATGGCTTCAGCCTTAGGGCATGCTTTGTATGTGGACATTGATCCATTCTAGCTCTTGGATATTCTCTATGTGTGTTTTTTTGTGTTATTGCATCCTCAAGCTGCATTTGGCATCTATCGTCTTGGAATTATGGGAGCTATTGTGTTTTGGTGTTCTGGATACTTTCTTATTGGGGCATGGTTTTTTAGTTTTGCTTGGATTTGGTCCTTTTGGTTTATTTGACTTCATAAATATGGAAATCCTTGGCACTTTGGTAGTGTTTTGTGGTGCAGTGGTGCAGTGGGGTTTTTCATTTTTCTAGGATCCAGGGTAATCCTAAGTGGAAGTTTGGGCCCTTTATGACTCTAGGTTGGTGACTTTGCTTATTTTTTCATAACACTTCCATGGATTATAGGGATGCCCAAGAAGTTCATCCTTTGAAGACATGAATAATCCATTTAGTGTAACATAAATTCCCTCATATATGTAACTACAAAAGTTCATGAAAACAAGCATCGATGCACCTCTCAAAATCCCATAATTATGAACACTCTGGTCCAGTGAAAACAACAAATACATACCTTGGAGAAAGAATGCAATATGATGAGGAATACGGTCCTTAATCTAAGCAAAGGATCTCAATATGCTACTTCCAATCACAGGATGTCGAAAAATTCAACTCAAGTGGAATTCAAGAAGGAAGACAAAATTCACCAACAAATTGAGGACATTGATCTTGGAAATTATGACTCTCTTCCTTCCAGCATTAGGCTAGAAGAAGCCAATATTCGTCATGTTTTTCATTAAGTTTTATGTGTAGTAAAACAATTATAATATTAGGTGTTTATTTAAGACTATATACATGTAAGAAATTTTGGGATGTATTAACTATGGACATTTGCAAGCTCTATTTTTTGCATACAAAAGCTTCCTATTTTGTTTGGAAACTTAGTTCAATAGTATTATGTGCTCTTTCCATTTAGCTTTGTTACAACCTTTATAATATAATTTTTCCTAGTTTCAGTTTAGAAAAAAGTTGGTGTGTATCTTAAGATGGCATTCTCTTATTACACCACTATCATGCAAAAATAAATAAATATATGAGTATTGATGATTTCTTTTTAAATTTAGTCATACCATTGTATTAATATTGTATATATATATTTTATATCAAATTGTTCTATCGTTAGTTTCCAAAAGAAGTTGAGTCACAACAATTAAAAAAAAAAGCAGATATGTTCAAAGACAAGTCTTCCCTCCAATGAGGATAGACTATTTGACTAGAAAACAAAAACAACATATATATTATGTTATGACTATCTATCCCCTAATACCAACAAGTTGTATAAACTACATAAAACATATATAAACTTGGGGATTGGGATGTTTGTGGCTAGGCATATGCTTCAAAATCATAATCCACTTGAATGAGAATTGGTGAGGTAGCTCCTTCATGGGGGAGCTTTGGCTTACTCCTCTTCCTCTTTAGCTGCCTACCTTGACTTCTCTTAATCCTTAGATATTTCTTTTGAGCCCCATATAGCATTTATTATTGCTTCATACTTTTGGTCCAGTGGGTCAAGTTTGTTCAAGGTTTCTTGGTGTTGGGTATCCTTTTCTTCCACTACCTTTGCTATGAAGGTTTTGTTATGTTAATAAAGCTATAATATTTTCAAATACTTAATCTTTCTACTTATGAAAAACCCCATATCTAGAATCCTTTGAAGAATTTCCTCGTCAATTTGTTACGTAGAGGTCCTCCCTCATTATTCTCTAACTAAATTTTCAACTTTGTGAACTTCCTTCTTGACAAATCCTAAAAAACAACTATGGTATCCTTATGTCATTGCCATAGCTTCTGCATTAGCTCAAGATGAATGTAGATCATGTTTTGGTTCCTTGGGGGTCTTGCATACCCTAGGTCTTCCTCGTCTCATGCTAGGAGCTAATATTTCTCCTATGAACCCCTACTCTTTTCCTTTTGTGCCTACCATTATTTCTTCCTTGCAAAGACTTTGAATAAATCTACTCTTCCTCCCATAATGGAATTTTCCTCCCTGATCAAAGCTCCTCCAACCTTGTTGAATGAGTGTGCCACGACCTTCTTTGTTGACAAGTCGTACACTCCACCATATCTCCTAACACATCGTCTACAAGGTCCCTCCATGTGAAACTCTCTTAGACCTTCCTATAAGTGGTAAAGTCACCAGGGTCCCAAACTAGTCGGTATGATGTGAAGCACCCTCTACTTATAACATTTATCTACAAGGTGATAACACAAGAATCCACTTGATTTCCCCTGATAAGTCAGGCAATCATAATTTGCATAAACTCGGTCAACTCCTCCAAAGAACACTCCTCCAATAACCCAATCCTAAGCATCCCAAGAGTAAACTTCAGAAAGTGAAAACTGGCCATCTCATATGTATCAACTATCTAGTTGTCAAACACTGCAGTCCTAGGGTCCCAAGCTAATCTATGAGAGGAACCATCATGCTAACGTTGCAAACCTATGATCATAATTGTTTGATCGCCATGCTCAGATTGTGCTCTCCTCCCATGGTACCCACTATCATGAATCATACTCAGTCAAGGCATCTCAGTGAAGTTAGAACCTGCCAATCCACAACTATACTCGATCTTGGGTATCATGAGGGAAAAACTACCTTGCCATATAGAACAAAACTCAACGACTTCTCTCACAACATCCCCACAATGATGCAAACCAATCACTAACATGACCCTATCAATCATCCCCATTATCTGAAGTAGTATATCACTCTGATGAATGTGAGGATCTGACCACCAAATCAGAAGTCCACCACTCCCAACGCCTGCTGAAATATCTGTGAATCGATCTAACATAGTCTGGATCTCATCCTATGCACTCTGTTCATTGACCACATGGTCCAAATGAAAGACCTTTTTCATGGCCACGATACCCCCTATCTTATCCATCTGACTCCAGTGATCCTCTCATGTCCTATTGTATACCATGAGGGCATCAAATAACAACAACAAATTCATCCACTACCTGCACAATTGGAAAGTGACTAGTGTGTTGGTCAACCCCAAGGGCATGACCAAGAAATAATAATGAAGTCTGGAAGCATACCTGTGAGTATCCCACTCCCTAGCCCTCATATGATGATATTCTGGATGAGGATAAATCATCGAGGGATATGCTAGTACTTGAGGCTCACGCATCCATTCATCGATCCTGGGTAACCCAAACTCAATGGTATGCTTGAGGACTTATTCGGGAGATATCCCTGGAGGAAACACCCCAAAAATCGAGTGTACACTACCGTGTGCCAATGAATACCCCTCCATATTGCTTCCTATCACTAAATCATCATGTATCTGGTAGGTGCTATTGTATCCATCACTCTACTGGTGTCACCTGAACCTGTATCCCACAATGTGGTCATGTACGTCATATACTTGTCCCCCCATTCAATGGATGCATATAATTCCCTGTAGGATGGTGCACAAGAAATGTGCTCAACTATATCCTCCATAGCTAAGCCTTGAGCCTTTAGTGGGCTCTCCAAAAGAAACGACTCATGATCCCCATAATGAAAAATAGGAGCATAGTTAAAACCATTTGCATCATACCTCTCCTCAAGCACCTGCTACTCTGAATGCTCCTCAGGCAGAATTGTCACAAGAGGCTCCTCCCTCAAATCATCGGTGCCACTCATGCCCTCATGTGTCATGATTTCCAAAAATGATGGAGTCTCTGTTGTAAGTGATGAAGAGTGTGCCAAACTCAACTGGTAACAAAGTTTCTCAACCTCCATTTCATTGTCTTCAACGAGCTTGAGAGCAATCTTCCTCTCCATGAAACATTGCAAGTAATTTGATTTCATTTACTCTAATGCTTCTTTGATTATGCACAATTGAGCACTAGTGACTCCACCTACAACTCCTTTTTGTCTCTCTTCCATCTGGGTTTTCCACATAAAACCTTCAATGAACTTATGAGCACCATATGCCCTTGTCAACACTTGTGCAATTTGCTCCTCTATGACCAATAACTGGTCCTTCAAGTCCTACATTGTTGAAGGCTTTTCTTCATATTCATAATAGTGGCATGGGTTGTCCCTCCATTGATTTTCTATTTTGTTGTCCACTGTAAGAACACTACCCTCATCAAAACCACTTGGCTCACTAGATGATACCATGCTATCTCCAAAAGGTGGGATATTGTAATGATCAAGCACCGCTTCATCAAGGAAACTCTTCTCTCCACAAGGCATATCAAAATGGTCTCTAAGTTAACATCAAAGAGGCTTGTGTCCCCCATACCATCAACAACATTTTCTTCTTCTTCATCCCAGATCACATTTCCATTAATTGGTTCTTTTTCATCCCAAATCACAGTGTCATCAATTGGCTCCTCATCCCAAACCACATTTTCACTCTACCGGAATAAAATTCTATCAATGTTATCTTCTTCCTTGTCTTCCCAAATCTCCTTTGTCGTATTAGGTTATAAGGCCTCATAAGCATCCATGTGCTCATTTGCAGAAGAAGTAACATATGAAGAGTCAACATTTTCCTCATTTTTAGAAGTATCAGAATCTTCAAAAACTATTTCCTTTTTCCTTGACACCTTCAGCTTCTTGTCCACTTATACTTGGGGTTCATACCACTCAGGATGTTTTATGGTGCAAAAATATTTGAATGACATGGTTGCGTGAAATTCCTTACTAAGCGCCATATATTCCCTCAAACAATATGTAAACTCCTCATATTTCTCTTGTTTTCTTTGATTTCTTGTTCACTACCCCTTTGAACCACGAGCCCCATTGTTCCTTGCATTGTTTTGATTGTTTTCCATAACCAATATTGTATACCCTCACAGGCTGGGAGGATCACATGCTCTGATACCACTGTAATGTCCCTTAACAATATGTTGATGTAGTTTAAGACCTTTGACAAACACCTCCTACTATTGGTCAAATTTTCCTTGTTGTTGTAGTAATTAATATGTATTTTCTAAGTGTTCACTTTCGTCAAGCACTTAGGCTATAAGTATATTTTCGTTGTAATAATTCTATCCTTGTTGGTGTTTAGAGTTTTTTTTTGGTTTCTTGTTTATTCCCACAATAATCAAGAGGTTTGGTACCCAAAATATGTCTATATATTTAATTTGCTCACACAATAGAGATTATTTGCATTTACCAAGGAAGAGAAAGGTTACATAGAATGAAAAATAGCTAAACAATTTAAATATGTTGTAACAGTAACCTACAACAACCATAGCATATATGATACATATGGAGTTCTCTAACATGTAGTTGTYTTCKTGGGCAATGATTACATGTGTCACCTTAACCTCTTCCAAAACCCACRAACCRACCAATATGTCACTCGATTTGTTSAGGATATCAGACARGACKATGGCAAACCCCTTCAAACRGTTGTAGGATGTACATAATGGTCTCTCCAAGYAGGGTTACGACCTCTAATGAAGTCTTGCACCCTTTTTCTAAGTATACACGACCCCCACAAGAGGAATATGGCACCACCATCAACAAACTTGAACCACACCAAATGAACTCGGTCCAACAAGGTAGTATTTCGCCAAACACACTCAAACTTGGCCTCCTTTGCTAATAATCTCACTCAGCAAGATGGGAATGCGACCTCTATGAAGGAAAAAAAAATCCCCGACTCAAGAAATGCAACCCCACAACTCAATTCAACCTCCTCAAGCTCAAATCAACTCCTACTATGAAAACCCAGCTACCAAATGATGAAATATTTAGCCACACTAAAGCTCGATGAAGAAATCCGAGTGATCCCTTCTCTACAGTCGGTTAGGGTAGATAATTTCACCACCGAACCCAATCCCAAACTTCCATAGGGATTTACATCCCAAGAGCTAAGACCACAAGAGTGATCTCGATTTTGTTTTTAGAAAATAACTAATGCATAATGAGAGAGGGCACCCTCGTTCTCCTTGTATTTCTTCGTTGACCATTTTTGGACGCTTTTACCCTTTTAAAAAAGTAAAGTGACTTTATAAACTCAAGTCACTTAAAACACCTTTTTAATTAATTACTCAATGTCACTTTAGAAATATAACATTTTAGACCTACGTGACATCCAATAACCACCTTGACCCCCTTTTCTTTATTGTTTATAGCTAGCCTGCAAGAGTCAGCTATGATACGACGCCATCCATCTGGAGTGATCACTTAAAAATGGACATCATGCATTGATTCATGATGGTGACCTTTGGAATCCATATAAGACAGCAAGGGTGGGCAACCAAAGAAGGCAAATTTTCACAACAAGGATAGCAAGACCGGCTTTGTGATTCTAAGATAGACTTGGACAAAGAGGTGTGATCTCCCACAAGGAGATAAGTCTCTCCACATGGGAGGACTTGTGCTACCCTGAGGTGATTCTGTGGACAGATTTGGGGCGACCTTCTTTTGGGATAAGTTTGGGGAAGTCTTCTCCCATGTGTGGGTGAGGCAACTATGAAACAGAATTGTAGGTCTATGCGAGGTCTTGTGACAAAGAAGAGAAGATGAGTCTGTGGTGGACGCACGGTTGGGGTGATCCATAGGAGTTTCAAAAGTTGTTACAATGGATGAGTCTTGTTGTGACAAATCTATGTATGAGTGTCTTTGTAAGGTGAGACGAGTCGCGTGACTCTGCCCAAGTTGTAAATCAAGTTGTTAGTGCTTGTATTTTAATTGTTTCGCAATAATAAGACTTAGTCAAGTGTTAGGCATGTTTTTTTCCACACGCATTATATTTGTGTGTCTCTTGTTTATTTTATAAGTTTTCTCTTTGTTTCATGAATGCATGCTTAAATGATTAAGTGTTAACACTGCTAAAAATTTGTCTAAGTATACAAGAGTTGCACTAAAATAGGAGTGTGACTCATCTATAGCCTAGAATGGAGTATGGGTATGCTCTAGGTGAAGAGTTGCAGTCCGGATGAAGTATCCTTGGTGTTTCCAAGCAGCCAAGTGAGAAGCATTCCGATGCCACACGCCCTCAAGAGGTGCACAATCACAAGATTAGGGCAAGCACACTGTGGGGATGTGAAAATTTCCATCTCGAGCTTGTCCTAAGATTTTTTTAATAGATTCCTTCAATTTTTCCATTAATATCTTTGATTTCTTAGAATACGTTCTCCCAATATATTTCACTCCCTCTAAGTTGTTCTTTTCAATTTTTAAAATGATGGCTAGTTTGACCAGGATGCCATCATTGATACAAATCACCTCATTGATATGGATCGATGCAATTTAGCGAATAATTTCCTTGTTTTTGGATCATCAACAACTATTATGCTTGAATTGTTCAAAGAACTTAGAGTTGATTCCAATAAGCACCATATGACTCCACAACGATATTCATATAAAGGTTACAACACATTCAAGCAAATTTGGTGTTGTAAGCAAGCAACTTTATCTTGTGCCCATTTAAGCAAACTTGGTGTTGTAAGCAAGAATCTACATCTTGTGTCCTATAGTCTCATAGGGTATGTAAAGGTACCAAGATCCACATGGAGATGTAGGAAAGCCCTACAATCAAAATGCTTTAGTAGTGGTATACTTTTGGTAGCTTCCTTGCCACAATCCCTTTGCTAATGAGAGTTGAGGACGTATTACATATATTTTATTATTCTATTTATTAAGTGGCAATAGGGTCAAGACCGAAGCATTCCTGAAATGGCCCAGGTAGTTGTTTTTGGGCCAATGAGTAAGTATTGAACCTATCCTATTTTTTTGACATGTTGAACGCTCTCCAAGTGTTGTACATGCATAGTTATTTTCATCTTGCAACAATACCCATGATTATAGTGATGATTAAATTGATGAAGACATAAGAGGATATTTATTAATGCAAAAAATATGGAGTTGTGAGGAAGCTTATAACTGCTAATTTGCAATGGATATAAATATATTTAACAAAAGGGGCATTGCCCTTCCTCGAAGATTGATTATAATATCTTTACACCTCTACACATCTAAGATGCACATGAAAGAAACCTTATTTTCAACCAAGTGCCACAAGAGAGGAGAAACAATGGTGTCAATATTTCTCCCTAACATGGGATGGTTGGGGGTATTTCTTGAAGAGGAATTCAATGATCCCTTGTTTATATTATAGCAGTATTGCATGCATCTTTCTCTTTAAGATCTAATTAAAACCCTAGACATTGGGATAATAATAATGATTTTCCATGCGTTGATATCCTAAATGGGAGGGAACTTGAGCAAATACCATCCAAGATCATAAAGGGGGAAGGGGAGGGAATTAGAGCACTTACCATTGATCTCAAAGTTTCATATCTCCATGAATCATTGAAGAATGTGAGATCTTATTTATTCCTCTTGTACGTTAAGTTTCGTGTTCATTTTAGGGGTTTCCTCGTCTCGCAAAGGCCAAGTCGTGAGATCCCCACATTCTCTTCTATTCTTCTTACTTTGGACAGAAGGAACCTAACTATTATTTATCAAAGGGTATGGTATATGATGACCTTAGTATGGTACATATTGCTTGATGCGGATAAAGGATATTGGTTGATGTTGATAAAGGTCTTCACAAGATATAGATTTGCTAGCAAATATTATGTAATAAGTAGTTTAACAAGGTGCTCACATGATAAGTTGCACACGAAACAGATACCATATGAAGAATTCACGACAAGAAGTGGAATATACGAGAGAGAAGTTTAGTTAGGAAGATTTACATAAGCATAAATGTTGGGATAATTTTTTTCACATTATTTAGTTTTCCGTTGTGGTTGTATTTCTATTTGTTGCAAATGCTTTGATTTCAGCCTTCTTCTGGATTTCCTTTTCTAATGGCGTCTTTCATAGCTCCCTCACTACTCACTCCTTGACTCTCTGTTTTTCTTATGGTTTTACTCGACACAGTACATGCATTATTCCCCAAATAACTCCATTGCCATTGGAATTCGATGAAGCAAAAAATCTAGAGAGGGTCTTGTTCTAGGGCGTTTAAGGAATTTTTTAGGTTATTGATTGATTCAAAGACTCTCAAAACCTCTTGTGGGCATGGATGGATTATATAAGTGGAACTTGGATAAATGGAACAATGCCAGACACCTAAATATCTACACTATTTGCTCTCTGAAACTTCATTGGAAGGAGCGCCATTTTGAATAGTCTTTATCCTACACCATTTTACTCTACTAAAGCTCACATACATTGGAGATGGAATATCGAATTGACACATATATCTCAAATTCCACTACACCAAGGAAATGCAATCTTAGAATTCCAACCCTCTTTAATACCTTAAAAAAAAATATCGCATGAACATGCCAAATTGGAGGTGTCTAAAACACCCTACCCATCAAAGTTAAAGTGAAAAGCTAATGTTTGATAATATGGTTTGAATAGTGATTGTACTATAATGGTTAACTGTTGAGAGCAAGCAAATTTGGGCAAAGTGATTAATATGATTATTTGACTTTTGTCAAAATAATTAATATGATTATTTAGTTTTTGTTACTAAACATATGCTAGTGTTGTTCAAACCTCTATCAAGTTAAGGTCAGCAAAGCAAACTAACAATTAACTTGCATAAATTTAAGATAAAGCTAGCATGTTTTTGGATGGTCATGGAAATGCTGAAGTGAATTGGGGAAAAAAATGCAGGGTGTAGGATAAGGAATAGTCAAAACCACCCCCTTGAGAGAAGAGGAAGTGGAAAATGTTTCCACGGAATTAAAGCATCCAAATTGAAATGTTGAGAGAAGAGAAAGTGAAAAATGTTGTCACATAATTAAATAGAGATGGAAATAAAGACGACGATGATAGAATTGGTGACCAGAACTATGGCGTTTACTTTGGTTATGTTTATTTGTATTACTTATAAGTAAGTAATATCTAGGAAAATTAATAATCAAATACTTGTATTAGTACCCTTACTTCTTTTTTTTAATTCCTTCCTTGAATTTCCACTACTTCAAACACTATACTTGTGCTTTCATATCTTTGCTTGAAAATCTCCACATATTACTTGATGATGATATTCTACTTCAATCATGAATCTGCAATGAAGATAGCATAACCTCTTTCTTTCTCCATCCTACATCTCCTTTTCCCAATCATTTTATCATTCTCATTTGCCCGTTTAGGGGGTATGCTAGTGAATATAAATTAAATAAAACCTTTAAGATATGACATTGGTATGACATGCATAAATGAAAATTAAATAAATTCCTTGAGATATGACATTGATATTGTTTGTGATGTTAATATCAAGTTAACATAAAACAATTATTAACAAAAAGTGGAAAATGTTAAATTTGAATAGACGTCATCATTAAAATACAATGAAAATGAAACAAGAGCATTTTTTGCAAAGTTAGCTACTTGTATATTAATAATTGTACAAAAACAGGTTTACTAAGAATATGTCTAGTGATACTGCATGTGATAGACATCAATTTTTTCAAAGTTGTTCATATATTTCGTAAGACTATCTATTCTATTAGTTTTGGATATGCTTATAAAAAAATTACATTTGATGTTTATGATCCAAAAAATAACAAACTAACATTCTATTCTATAGCCTATATCAAGGTAATTATTAATCCAAATGTTTGACAAAATAGATAATGAAAAATAAATCTAGGAACAAGAAATGCACCCAGTCCTTGGCCTCAGAGGTTGAGTTTGCATAGATGAGAGGAGGATTGGGAATCTACAGGAGCTTCTATGCCTGGTGACTAGTTATCTTGGTTCTAAGCTTAACCACGAAAGCTTGACGAAGGCCTCATATTTCTTGTCCAAGTATTCTAGTTTATCCATTGTAACTGTGTGTTACATGATCAAGGTGTCCAGGATGACCTTTTGTATTTGGTATCGTTGTTGCAAGTGAATCCAATATCTAGTACCCAATCCATTAATTCAACATCAATAGCCTCCAATGATGTGTTGACTCATTTCTCCCTAACCTTTTGCTCAATTATTTCAACCTCAGATTTGATTTCTAGAGGGGATCTTTGGTGGTAGCAAATTGCAACTTCTCTATCTTCCTTCTCTACCTTGGTTGATCGCTTGGAAGAGGAACCCTTACTGTAATTTTTGTTTGATCAAGGCTTGCCTCTCCTCACTGTCCTAGCTAAATTCTTCACCTCGGTAGCCTTCATATCCATACTTAAATACTAATTTTTTTCCCTCCTCACAGATAGAGCAAAGAATTGGGAAGGCCTGAAAATCTCACTTTCAGAATCTATAGAGTTAATCTCTCAATTGTCATTGTGAACCTCGGGCTTGGTGGTAATGGGTTTTCCTCCTTTTTCCAACAGAGCCATTGCACTTGACCTAACCCTATGCACCTCTAATGTTGGAAGAAAGTTTCCCACCTTGCCTCATTCTTGCTCAAAGTCTTGGCCACTTTGGAGTGAGGTTGTTAAGGTCCGAGGAACTAAGACATTAAGGCTTGAATCACTTGAATCAATATCTATGCTACCAATCAATAGAAAGATTAACCACAAGCCCTAGAGCTCCAGAGCACCCCTTCCATTCAATGTGTTCTTCGTCAAACTGACACAAATGAAGCTAACATTCACCTTCAACTGCCAACACTAAGCTATCATGAGGAATAGACTAAATTATGTGATATTGATTAATGAACTAGGGAAGAAGATGAAGTTCCTTCCGATAACCCTGACACACACTATCATCATGCTTTAACCTTGCCATCTTGGAGATGAAGGGACAGACCTCCCACCTACCCTACCCTTAATTTGCATCCCTTACACCCTATACAAGGTTAAAATGAAACCAAATTTATTACTTCATAAAAAATTGAAAAAAAAAAAAAATTAAAAATTTAAAGTTCAAATCTCATAAATATAACTTTATATGTTAAAGTGAGTTGTTATGTTATGTTAATGTAAAGTTGGTAGTCAATATGCTCTAATTCTCTATAGAAGAAACAAAAGTGAGTTGTTATGTTATGTTAATGTAAAGTTGGTAGTCAATATTCTCTAATTCTCTATAGAAGAAACAAAAGAAAGTATTTGAAATTGTAATTAGTTATATAAAAAGAAAATTGTAATTAGTTATATTTATATTATATATAATGTTAGAATTTGCTTTATAGTACTCGTCAAAGTAGTTTTTTATTTACTTTTTGGATTTCTATTGTTTTAGACATTTTGTCTTAAAATATATCCTTTAATAATACGTTTTTTTAAAAATTTAAATTTCTAAATAAAAATAATAATAATTATAAAAACTCTTAGTCGTCTTCCTCTTAAGAAATTGCCCTTTACTTGGAAAATAAAATAGAGAAACCAATAAAAAAAATAACAAAAAAAAATTAACAACATAGAAATCAAATGCCTAACCACATGATTCAACCCAGTAATAATATAAATACAATGAAGGACTCCTTAAAACGAATTTGCATAGAAAATAGGTACAATCGTTGCTTATCTTCAAAGCATGAAGAAATATAAATGAAGGATTTAATCTTTTACTTTTGTGGCATAGAAATAACTTTGAAAAACATGGAAGAAATAATAAACCTTTTACTTTGAAACAATTTCATTATTTACCTTCGCTTCTACTTCATGTAAAAGGAGAAGGAGATAAGAGTATTTTTATTATAAAACAAATAATATTAATCATTAAAGTTTTTTTTTCTATGGAAAATGTTATGGGATTTTTTTTTTCAAAATGATTGGATGGAGGGTAATTCAGTTGCAAGTTATGATAACAATTAATTTTTTCAAATGATTTGATTGGATTTGAATATGTCAC
>JASDQU010100432.1:175638-209261 GCA_032191745.1 Picea mariana | reverse complement strand
TGTCCTTTTTTGGCTTCGTGGTGTTGTTCTTTGCTTGTGGCTTTGGCGGGTTGTCCTGGGCTGCCCTGCCTTGGCTTGGTCCTTTGTTCTGCAGTTTGGGAGTACCTTTTCCTTGCTTCTGATTTGCAGACCCAAAGTCTCGCTTCTTCTGTTTGAACTTCTGCTCAATCTTGGCAGCATATCTGTATGCCACACCAAGTGAGGAGATGTCGAGGAACTCCATTTCCTCCTGAATGTATCTGTGCAGACAACTGCGGTACTTTAACACCAAATGTTTCTCTGAATCTTTGATACCCAACTTTGTGCGTAGGGTATGAAATAGATTCGCCATCTCATGCACATCTTGGTCCCTTTGCTGCCACAATGTAGTCCATTGTATGTATTTGTCCTCATAGCTCCCCACAGGATAATATTGTTCCTTGATGGCGTCTCAGAAAGAATTCCAAGTGGGTGCGGCCGAGAACAAAGAGGGTTCTCCCTCGCCCTCTTGCTCTGAGTAGGTTTCCAACCAGTCCTTGACATGGGGGGCGGCTTTGAGGAGTGCAAAAATAATCTTTTCTCGGTCGGAAAAGTCATGAACCGAGAAATATCCTTCTAACAGATTCAACCATCTATCTACGACATCTGCATCTATTTGGCCGTCAAATATGGGAATGTCAAAGTTTACTTGTACTTTAAGAGGAGTGGCGCCTCCAGAGTGGCTTCTAGATGTTGATGCGTCGCCAGTCGGAATCCGTTGAAGAATCTGGGCAAAGTTGTCCATCATCATGTTCCTTTGTTTCTCGAGGGCCTCCTCGAGCAACATTTTGATAGGATCTCCTACTCCCTCATATTTCTTTTCTTCCCCCATGGGCGGTCGTTGGGGTTTGCGAGGCCGATCTTGCAAAGGTTCCACCAGATCGAGCCCCAACTCCTTATACCTTGATCTCGTTGGGGACATGCAAAGAAGGATCGAGAATGAGCGGATTGCTCTAATACCACTGATCTAGATTTATGTAGGAACACAATGAAATACAGAAATACACATAAACATAGAGATTCAGCGGAAATAAGACTTCATTTCATTAATAACAAATGACTGAAATATGCTTACAGACATAATGTAAATAAACTAGCTAGGGCACTGGTAGCTTATCTCTGAGAAGAGATGTGGCGGCTACTGGCCTCTGAACTGTGTTACAATGAGGCTCAAAGGCCTATTATGATTGAGAAACAATGGAAAACCCTAAACATCCAAAGACCTAACCCTAGGAGATGAAACGCCAAGACTATGGGCCCCATTTGGGTAAGTTGGTACATCAACTTCCCGGGGACGTAACTTTGGCATACGATCTCCGTTTGACGCATTCTATACCTCATTAGAAATATCTATCCGAGGACTACAATTTTTGGGTGAGCAACATTGATTAATTTCCCATGTTGCTCCCTGTTTTCCCAAAAAACGTCGTTTAAGGCCTCAAAACTACTCCAGAAGTTCAGGACCCGAAAAACTGCTAAAAATAGTAAACTATGCGGAAACTGAAAAACTGAAAGAAGCAATGGTGGGGGTCCAAGTGGAATAGCTGGGTGGCCACCAATATCCACTTGGATCATGCTACCGTGAGATTAGCCTACGAACCAGAGTTGAACAGGGCGTCTATCTTGGTCTTCTTGACCTAGATCTTGATGTGTAAGAATTTGGTAATCTCCTTCTCTTCGTGGTGATGAAGGCTTCTCAGATTTACCTCCTTCTGCAATGATGTGAAGACAATCTTCTCATCCACATCAGAGCTGCTTTTAACCTGATTTCTCAAATTGGTGGCTAGAAGATTATTTTTCTTTGCATCCTTCTTGTGATTCTTCAGGTTCAACCATGGATGTAGTCTCCAATACTTTTCCTTAGTGTGGCCATCAATATTGTAATGGTTGCAACGATTGTTGGGATCCTTACACTGATGTGCAATGGTTGTCATCTTCTTATCATTTCTCGTGTTCCACTTCTTCTTCCCCTCCTTGGAAGCTTATTAGTGCTCTTTTGCTCGGAATTGCTTGGCTACCCTTTCTTGTGGCCTATGTTTTCTACATACTATGACTATATGTATGCCTCATCCACTATCTTTGGCTTGAAAAACATCACTTGCTTTCATACATGCCCATGTAGACCCCCAAAATACTTAAGGAGTACATCCGGGCTCTTGGGAGAGATACCCAACATAATGGTTATATTTTTGAACTCAATGGCGTACTCCCATACACTCTGCCCTTGCTTCTACCTGAAGTACTGCCACTGGATCTATTGGTCCTCTACATACCCGATAGGGTAGAATTGGGTCTTGATGAGGATTTTGAAGTTCTCCCACCTAGTTAATGGTGGATCACCCTCCAACCTAAGTGTTTCTACATGGATTTCTCACCAGGTTAAAGCATGGCCTTCTAACTTTAGTCTAGCAAATGATATCTTTTGTTCTTCGTCTATATGGTGAACATTGAAATAAACTTCTAGTTGTTGCAATCAATGATTCAATTTTAATGCTCAATATCACCTTTATAGATTAATGTTCACTTTTGCTTCCATCTTGAATAAATATTGTGAAGGGTTTATGGTATTGGAGCTCGGCTACTCTTTCTCAGGTTATTTCCGGGACTCCTTTTTTGGGGCTTCGTTATCCCCTGACTTCCCCTCTAATCCAATCTCTTAGTTCGAGCCTCCAAATTCTACAAAAGGTTCGAGCTTGCTTGCTAGAACCACGATGGGGAGGGACATATTGAGAGATATGTCAATGAATTTCTCTTCCAACCTTGCAAATCTCTCCTCTATTGGATATAGAGGGTTGTTATGAACAAACTCATTAGTGATGGCTAGGGTTCTGTGAATTTCCTCTTAAATTGATTCTTGGATCCTTGCAACTTTCCACAAAATCCCCAAGAAAACTTGCTATGGTACCAATAGGATCTATAAACTTTTGTGGATATTCCACTCGATAGTTCGTCACAACAGATCTAACAAAATACTGAAATCTTTACTATGAATGTTAATTTCCTTTATCTCCCATGTTCTTTCATGACCGGTTTTCTATTTAAAAATGTATGAAGTAGATCAAATGAAAAAAATAGAGAACATGAATAAAATACTCACAGACAATTCACAAATAAACACAATATATTACCCGAGAAACCCAATACAAGAGAAAACCCAGCTAGAAGGTCAGGTCACTCTACTCTCTTTTCTTCAAATGCAAGTACCAAGAAAGAGGAACTCTTTGTGGAGTTTCCTTTGACACTATGGCGTATATGGATGCTACATAATCTATCCTCCTCTGTTATTATTTCAAAATACCACCCCTAGGTGCTCTGCTCAATTGTGGAAAATATACAATGCTAAAGAATGGAACCCCTTCTCCTCTTAACAGATCGATATTTAACATAGCCCAATATCCATTTAGGTGTAGGGTTTTGATTTCCTCAACCCTCAATTAGTGATAAAGTTTGGACCTTTTAGAATCTTATCGAAAGTCCACATGTCGCTGGCCCCATATGTTTGAGTAAGGGGGGACTGACATGGCATCCACTCATACATGGTGATCAACAAGGTAGGTCAACTTGCGGGAGGCATAATTTTCACATACGAGCTCCAATTGAAGCATGGTTTGCACCATTGGAAAGGTGTCAAAGTGTAGAACACCGTTTAAAGTGTGGGTACGAGATTTAAGCACCGGAACCCACAAAAATTCCATTTAATGTCTCAAATGGTTATGAAAGGTTCCGAACCCCAATTTTCCAAACTGGGACCTGACACTAAAACAACCTTGCAAGCTAATTCCTCTAATTTTTTTCCACTCTAAAAGCATGAATATAGATGAAAAACATTAAAATGATCCAATATTCATGGGAGAAAGGCAAGGAGTACCTACATCTATCAAATGTGATAATCAAAGCCCAATAAATTTGGCAAACAATCCAATTTATCTTGCAAGATCAAAGCACATTGAAACTCAACATCACTTTATGAGAGAAAATATTCAATCAAGAGAAATTGATTTGATGCACTATAGTAAAAATGATAATGTGGTAGATATATTCACTAAGCCTTTGGGAGAGGATAAATATGTGATAGGTAGAGACAAGCTAAGAATTATAGAAAATCCATTTCTTCATTAAGGGGGAGTGATATAAATTATTATTGAAATGAATTATTAGCAAGTTGTTATGTTGGTAGTTACAAAATCAAGATCGTTAGTGTTAGGAAATTATACTTCCACACTAAGCCTAACATAAGAGAGGAAGACAAATTTAAACTAGAAATTAAATGACAAAGTAATCACAGATAACACAAATATTTTACCTTGGAAACCAAAACAAGAAAACTGACATTCCTTGAGTGTCTTGCTCTCATGTTGTCTTATTCATTCAGAATAAAAGGTTACATGCCTAACCTTTGTCTACACCTAAGACACAATCGACATCATACCTTCTTGCTCTTCACAAGAACAACCTTGTAGCCAATTCAACTTACATCTACATGACCAAGAACCTACTACTAAATATTAGCAAGAAGATCAACTTAATACAAATACAACATGCCTTATTTATAGACTTTATAGTAGGAAAAACCCTAAAGAAAGGCGCCCAAAAATAGTTATAGATCCACGTAGATTAGTGGCTACAAATCCTGTGAATCTCATGATTTTGTTACAGTCGACTACTAGTCGGATTACCAGTCGATAACTAGTCGACCTTCATTCGGTATTCAGTTGGTTGCCTCATGACCTCCAGTCAACCTCTTGTTAGTTGACATCTTCAAATTGTTTTCGATTACCTCAAATTCGACTTTGCCCAGTATAATACTTCGATTTTCAACTTTCACTCCTAGTCGATCCACCTCGATTAGACTTTCACGACAAAGAATATAACAACCCAACATTCTCCTGCTTGTTGTCTTCTTTGTTGAACTGAGAGTTTCTTGAACTTTTGTTCACAGTCCCAAGGCAATAATTCCCATTGCCTCTCTGCACCAAGAGAACTTCACAACACTCGCAGACTTGGTCAAATAGTCTACTATGTTTTCCAACATGTCTACTTTCTCCAGCAACACCTTGTTGCTTTTCACCATGTCTCTTATGAAATGGTATTATACATCAATATTCTTAGTATTGGAATGATAAGTTGGGTTATTTTCCAGAATCATTGTGCTTTGACTGCCAAAATTTATCTTCATAGCTCTCTGCTCAAATCCGATCCCTCAACACAACCGTTGCAACCATATTGCTTCTTTGCTTCCATGAGTGGTTGTCATGTATTCATCTTCTGTTATTGAAAGGATATGACGCCCTGTTGCTTGCTCATCTAGCTGATTGCCCCACTGAACAGCTTGAACACATATCCACTGGTCAACCTTCATCGATCCAGATGTTCAGCCCAGTCAGTGTCAACAAAGCCATGTGCATCTTCTTCACTGTCAACTCTAGGTTTCCCTTGCTAGCATATAGCATAATCTTTTGTGCCACACAAATACCCAAATACTCTCTTCACAAATGTCTAGTGCTCTTTTCTAGGTGTCAACATGTATCTTCTTAACACTCCCATTGCATGGGCAATGTTTGGTTGAGTGCAGACCATCACATACATTAGAATACCAACAAAACTTGCATAGGGAACACATGCCATGTCCTCTATTTCTTCACGTGTCTTTGGACACTACTTAGTAGTTAACATTGCTCCCATTAGAATTGGCACCTTTATAGGTTTGCAATCCTGCATGTTGAAGCGTTTTGATATTGTTTTAATACACTTCTTCTAATTCAACAAGAGCTTTCTAGTTGCTCGATCTCTTTTGATCTTCATTTCCGGAATGAAGTTTGTTTCACTGAGATCATTCATGTCGAACTTGGAGGATAGATGCTTCTTCACCTCCTTTATTGCATCCATGCTGTTTCCAATCAACAACATGTCTTTGACATACAATGCTACATATATGAAACACCCACCTTCCTTGAATATATGCAATGATCAACTTTGCTTCTCACAAATCCCAAACTAAGGATGTATGTGTCGAACTTTTGATACCACATCCCTTGTGATTGCTTTAGACCATAAAGGGATATTTTCAATTTTCACACTAGCTCTTTCTTTCCCCTTACTACAAATCCTTCAGGTTGTTTCTTGTAGATTTCTTCTTCCAGGTCCCCATGTAGGAACGTTATCTTCACATCCATTTGCTCTATTTCAAGATCAAATGTTGCAACCAGAGACATTAATACTCTAATGGAAATTAATTTTGCAACAGGGGAACAAATCTCACCGAAGTCGACTCCTTCAACTTTGGAATATCCTTTCACTACTAGTTGAGCTTTGAATTTCTCGACTTGACCTATTGCGTTCATCTTTTTCTTGAATACCCACTTGCTACCGACAAGTTTTCTTCCATTGTTTTCTTCCACTAGGTAATTCGACCAAATCTTATGTCTCATTCTTATACAAGGATTCCAATTCTTCGATCATGGAGTCCTTCCAGAGTTTACCCTCTATCGAGTTAACTACCTCCCTGACCAACTTGGGCTCATTGTCAGTGGAAGTTAACACAAGTGTGGAATGAAAGTCGAGTTGACTATACCTTTCTATCAATTTTCTTACTCGTCCAGATCTTCTTACAACCGGGGTCGATTGTTCCACCTCTACATCTAATTTAGTCAACCATATAAATCATTGTCTTCATCCCTCAATTCAAACCTTACCTTCTATGGATTTTTCTCTATTTGAACCACTTCAAATTCATACTTCCCTCTGACTTATATGAAGACCACATCTCGATTGTACATTGTTTTCCTTGATGCAAGATCCCATAGCTTATATCCTTTCATTCCTTCTCTGTATCCAATACAAATACATTTGACTGACTTCTTGTCCAACTTGATCATCTTTTCCCTGGGAACATGAACAAATGCATCACAACCAAATACTTTGAGATGTGAAAGCGAAGGATTCTTACCAGACCATACCTCATGTGGAGTCAAGTTGACTAGCGCCGACAATGGAGACAT
This sequence comes from Picea mariana, assembly GCA_032191745.1. NCBI lineage: Eukaryota > Viridiplantae > Streptophyta > Pinopsida > Pinales > Pinaceae > Picea > Picea mariana. The sequence goes on along the minus strand of JASDQU010100432.1, from coordinate 202,245 downwards.
ATTCACCAGATATTTTGCAGTGGCGACTGCCTCTGCCCATAATTCTCTTGCAAGCCCAACATCACTAAGCATGGTCATTGCCTTGTCCATCAATGTTCTTTTCATTCTTTCAATAACTCCATTTTATCGTGGGGTATATGGTGTGGTATTTTGGCATGATACGCCACACTAGTTGCATAATTTCTCAAAATCCTTTCCACAAAATTCACCATTATTATCAGTTCTCAGCACCTTTATCTTCTTATTCACCTGGATTTTTACAAGAGATTTAAACTCTTTGAATTTCTCGAAAACCTATGATTTCTTCCTCAAGAAATATATCCATGTCTTCTTGGAAAAATAATCTATGAAGGAGGAATAATACAAGAATCCACCAAGTGAAGGCACTGTTACAGGGCCAAACACATCACTATGAACCAATTCTAGAATCCCCTTTGCCCTTGTCCCCCCAAATGGAAACCTCACCCGATTTTGTTAACTAGATATACAATGTTCAAAAAAATTGACTTCTAAATTACATTAAGGGAAATCCTTGACCATAGCTTTATTGTGCATAGCTCGAAGTCCTTTTTCTCCAATATGTCCCATCATCTCGTGCCATAACATGGTCAAGTCAATTTGACGAAGACTTGTCGAGTCGGTTGGAATCGACTTAGTCGGAGATGAGTCGTGTTAGCACAAATATCTACATTATCAAATTTGGTCATTTTTGTAGAGCCTACAAGTTTCGTAGCGCCACGTAGCTGCTCATAGACGCCGGTTTCTCCAATGATAAAAAGTTGAAATATGGGGCAAAAATCTACAAATTTTGGGTTTTCATAGCCAATTTGGCTCTCAAATTTATAGCAGGGTTATTATGAACTTTGGAAAAAAGTTTTGGGCCCAAATCCATGTCTCCAAGCAACAAGCTAAGTCACATGACAAACTACACACAACATAGGGCATCACACTCATGAGCAAGCACTAAGGAGGGAACCCACAAGGGGCCACAAGTCGTTGCACTATGCATCAATGGTATGTGTAATTGTTGATATATATAAAAAGATACATATTTATTTGCCCTGTCCATGTGGGATAATGCCTACAATATTGAAATGTACATCGACGATCCAAGTGCCCATATAGTTGAATATTGAATGTCGAGAGAGAGCTCAGGTGTCAAATAAAGAACATGCAAGTGTTAGACAACATTTTCAAGTGAGAGACAGGTGATTTAGTCGCTTGAGTGACATAGTGTCAAGTCAAATTGTGTCGAGATATTTAATTTGAAGTGCACCATCAAGTGCTAAATGACCGCCTAGGTGATCGTAGGTCATCCACACATCAATACATTTACTCCACAAATCGTCAAGATTCTATCTTTGCAAAATTTTCATCAAGTCAAATGTTCAAATGTGTATACATGGCAAGAGTTCTATGATTCCATAGGTTATGATCAGAGTCAAATTCAAGTTACTCGTCATATGTCACGATGGAGCTTATTGGAGTTAGGTATATCCAAATGTCGAGGCCCAATATTATACGTGCATAAATTTTTTATACGCCAAAGCCAAACAAGTGTTCGAGAGCGCCAGGAGAAGAACCCGTGTCATAATGCCAATATGTTCGAGTCATCACCAAACTCCATTAGTCAATAAATCGTCAAGCCATGCATTATGCATTGAAAGATGTACTCTATCCACTGCATATGAAGACTAGAGGGAATGTATGCTTTGTTTCTTGTAACAAATATTGTTGTTCTGGATATGAAAGTTTGTGAAATGCTTGCAAAAGAAAGAGATTTGGTAATTGTTTTTTCAAATGGATTCTTCTCTGACTTCTATTTACATTGGCATCAAAATTACTTTCAGATGATTGTTTGGATTTCGTGGATCTTGTTGAGGTTTTAATTCTGGGGCATCCACACATAGTGGCAAAATATACAGGATCAAAACAAATTTTACAACAGAGACTCTGTTTTCTTTGCCACTCTTCTTGGGAGGTTCATATAGTCGCATCTGCAGTTGTGAGTTTTGTAAATAACTATAGGTTGAATGCATCAGATTTTGTGAGAAGCTACAGGGAGGTCATATGGAGGCAAAGACAATGTTTTCAGGCTTAATAAATAGGCTTCTACATAGTTTTGCAGCGAGATATTGGTTTGCTGCGAAACCAATGTACACAGAGATTTAACGGCAAAATATTGTTCACTGTGAAACTGCTACAGAGGTTTTGCAGCGTGTGACAGTTCACTGTAGAACCACACAGTCAGCTAGATTCTGTTTCATCTTGAAGTGCCAACGTAAAGGGACTCCTCCAGAACTTTAGGAGAGGATAAGGAACATGTGTCTCATCTCAATATCTATCATCTTGATGGTTTCTAGAAGAAATTAATGATAGAAGACAAGATCCTAAAAATTAGGGATTGGAACTCTTTATGTTGTAACTTCTTGTAACTAATTCCTAGCTGGAAGGAATCAAATATAATTGCATCTAATTCGACTCTCTTAAACTAGTAAGCATAAAGAGCCTATATATGGTGTAATTTTGATGAAGAAAGGGCTGGGGGTTGAGAGTCTTGAGAGAGCTGGAGGAGTAGTTTACCTGCTCATTTGTAAGCCCGAGGGAAAATTTCTTTTGCATCATTTTAATTAGAGATTCCTGAAAATTAAATTATTAGTTTGTGTATCTTTTGTTTCTCATTTCATCAACTTTTCTTTCTACTTGAACGAGTTGCAACAGTTGATGATCAAATTTTGCATATGAATTAGAGAATCTTAAAGTAATGAAGGATTCATTGCATCTGCCTTTGATTTATTTGTCTCGTATAAACTTTTTTGTTCATTCTTGGGAAATATTTATGTTGAATGGATATTCAATCTTATGAATGTATAAACGATCTAGGGTAGGTCTTATTATGGTTCATGTATGTTTCCTAATTCTTCTACCTTCCATAACAACAAATCTTTTGTCTGACATTTGGCTTGATTGCCTCTGGTTTTTATTGTTTGTAAAGGACTCCATGCCCAATGGTAGCACATTGATTGACATTCAGTTTGTTTCCCTGATTTGAAAATAGGGGGCTGACTTTTTATGCTATGCAAGCACCCTCTACTTCATTAAAATAAACTTTATAGGACCTTGCTCAATGTGTTAAAATATGCAAGATAAATTATGTGTCAAGTTTATGCATCTTCTTTTAAATGTTTATGTGTGAGGTCTTTGCAAGATTAAATATGTTGTTTTCATAAATACAACAGCAAAAATAACTTGCAACAAATAATAACCAGCAAACACTCACAACACTCACAACATGATAAAGGAGTTCACTCCTCTCTAGGCTACATCTCCTTGAGCCTCCTTCAATGGACTTGGCTCTCTGGGATTAATTTGTCAAAGATTATTTTACAAGCTACTTCTCAACTCCAATGGAAGTTATGACTGTACCATTGGGATCAAAATACATAAAAACCCCAAAAATGACTAATAGAACTCTGAAAACGGATCATGGCTCATCCGGGCATGACCTCTTCTACATGTGGCCTTAAGCTTCCCTGAGCTTCCTTGTGGAAAAAACACCTGTAAAAGTCCTCAAATGCCTCTGAAACCTATCCCAATGTGTTCAGAGCATAACAATTAGACAAAAATGACTATTCAATCACAGAAAACAGACTTGGGCTCATCTGAGCATGACCTCAATCAATGAGGGCTTCAAGCTCCCTGGAGCTCTCTGAAACTTCAATGGTGAAAAACCTGAAAAATGAGTCTTCAAATGGATTTGAAAATAGTGCCAATGGATTCAGAACATCCAAAAACCCCTAGCTGGGCTTTTTCGGCACCTCATTTGGCCAAAAAACGAAGAAGATAGGCCTCCTGCCATTTTCTTCCTTCAGGCTTGCTGTCTCTGGTTCGCCAAAATGCACCTCTGTGTGGCCAACCTAGCACACGCTCTCCAAATCATGCTAAAACCTAGCACCAATGCACAACTATAAAATGGGCGAAACTGTAGAACGGTTAGGGCATGCCCAGCCCCTAACCGCCAAGGTCGTGATCATAAGGGTCACCATGTGACCGCGCGCTCATCCGAAAAGGGCCAAGGTTCCAAAAATGAATGAATAAACGACAAGTGGCAGGTGTTGTAATCGTTTGAAAATAAAAATCTGCATGCGCAAAGTGTAGGTCATATGGTAATATAATACCACCGTGCGCTGGGGCTAAGCCCCAGCCCGACCCCCGCGCCAAACTTTACAACAAAACAAATTTAAATAAATTTGAATCCATTCATATAGCAAGACACAAAGTATGGTGCGTTGGTAGGGTGGAATTTGCAAAGGCTTTGCACGGTGGGGAGGTCCGGGGTTCGATCCCCATGGACTCCATAACTTTTAAACCAACAACCAAACCATACCATAATAGGGTGCCACGTGGCACCGTACAACCAACCAAAAACTGCCACGTGTCACCATATCATTCATCCAAAATATGCCAACTCAGCACATGCCATGTGTCGTACAGCTCTGCCACATCATCATACGGACATGCCACGTCAGCATCCGTACGGACTGTACAATCAACACATTTTTTTTTGCCTGTTTATCGTTTTGAACAGAACGCGACATCTCTCTCATCCGATGCCCGTTTGAACCCAAACGAGTTGCATTGGGTTAGTGACGAAGAGGGCTACACACCCGTTCGTTTTGAGGCAATTCCGAGAACTTTGATTTTTGAGCTAAATTTTGACCCCTGGTCCAGATTTTGATCATTCCCTCTCCCTTTCTTGCTTAGTCTTGCTGATCCACACAAGCATAAACATGTTTTGATTTTTTATATTTTGATGGATACTGGGATTGTTCTTAAAGAAGTCTAAGAACAAGTCCTGGTGCTAACATTTTTGGCGTCATTGTCGGGGACAAAGTTGAAGCTTTTTCCCTAGGAGAATGACAAAGCATAGATCTAGTCTTTGATGGTGAACAAGGGCTGGTTACATAGTTTGGACTACAATCATTCACTTGGCGACTCCACTCCATGAAGGAAGAGTCCATTGGCAACTTCACTGATTCAGGATGACAAACGCCATGGAGGCTATCTTGGCATGAAGGTTTGCACCCCTCAATTTTTCAGTTGTCCATCATTTTCCAAATCTATGCCTCCTCCGTCAGAATGGATAGATTACCTTCCTACTTTCAAAGAAGATAAGGAGGATAATCCTGCACAACATCTCATTAAGTTTCATCACTGCATGGATCAACTGGATTTTCATCATGAGGATGTGTTGATGAAAATGTTCATGTACTCTTTAAAAGGTGATGCACAAGAATGGTACTTTTCTCTTCCTGCTTCCAACCTATTTTCCTTCAAAGATTTCCATGCTGCATTTAATGAGCACTGTAAAAGGTATTTTTCAACTGAATTTCTATATGAGAATTGTTGTGAGTAGTTTGAAAATAATATTCAACATACAATGGGTATTTCCTTCGATTATAAGGATGAAATAGAGGTTTATGTTGAAGAAATCAAGGAAAAATCATATAATTCCTTTCCTATTTTTCCAGTGTTGAAAGCAGATTTTGTTGACTGCTCTTACGATGAAGAAATTGGCAGCAATACAGTAGATGCATTTGTCCTTGTAACAAATATCTCTAAAAATCATTCCTTTGATGAGATTGTTGTCCCAAATGTTGACAAAAATCAACCTATCCTTGATGAATACTATGATGATGAGGAGGAGATCTTTACTAAAGCATATACAGAGCTTATTAACAACCAACCAGTATATGATAGTGAAGAAGATAAGGAGGAGTTGGATCAGTAGTTGAAATTTTCTTTGTCAACCATTGATGAGCAGAAATCTCCAAGGATCAACGAGCTCATGTCTATCCTTTATGCACCTAGACTTGCAAAAGACATCAAAAAACATATGAGTAGTTATGGAGCATATGAGGACCACAATTTTATTGGTGAATCGACCTTCACAAAGAAGCAATATGGTCTTCTTAACCAATTGGAAAATTCTTGTCATGAGTTTCATGATCATGTGGATTTTTACGTGGAGTTGTATTTTTCAAAGGTCTCTAATGCTCCAGTTGTTGGTAAGATTTTAGATTAGAAGTGTAAGTATCAATTGCTTATTAAACTCTTGCTGCAAACTTCATATCACTTGAGGATTCTTTCAAACAGTTGCATGGAAGGATTTATTTCCATCAATTTGATACTTACCTGGCTGCATTGGAAGTATGACTTCACTTGAGCAAAGTAATTCAATTGGATAGACTAGAGTAGGTTTGCGTATATAAATAAGCTTGCCATGCAAGCAATTAGTTTGTAGTTTTAGTTCACTTTGCAGATGTTTTAGTTTTCAATAAATAAGCAGATATGCTCTCAATACATCATGGAAAAAGCACATGTTGTAGGGATAAGATGGATTAAGGCACTGGAGCTGCATGTTCTTAGCAGCTCGCAGGGAGCATGCCATCCCCTTTGGAGCCAATGTTAGCACATATATCTACATTATCAAATTTGGTTAGTTTTGTTGTGTCTGCGCGTTCCGTAGCGCCACACAATTACTTGTCAATGCCAGTTTCGCCAACGATAAAAAGTTGAAATATGGGGCATAAATCTACAAATTTTGGGTTTTCGTAGCTAATTTGGCTCTCGGGTTTATAGTAGGTTTATTATGAATTTTGGAAAAAAAAAATTGGGCCCAAAGCTCTGTTTTCAAGCAACGAGCTAAGTCACATGCCAAAGTACACACAACATAAGGCAATGTCCTCAGTTGTAGCCAATGTTGAGACCTAGGTCTGCACCCCTGCCCCTCCTCTCATTACCCTATACCTCCATTAAAAAATCAGACATTTTTCTATTGGTTAAGTTGGTCCCCCGTTACAAAAATGGCTCAGTTTTTATGATCATTGCCCCTCTTGACTGATTTTTGCACCATCTTTTGTTTTCTTGAAGGGTAATTATATGTTATGGTTTGGGTCTGAAGTACATATGTCATCATGTTTACCATTGATTGAGCATGCATCAGGTCGACCAAGTCCTTTATATGCACATGAAACATCTAAAAAAGAAAGACGCGACAATCCATAGCAGTGGATTTCGGGCTTAGGTTGTGAGCAACAGACAGATTAATTTTTTTTTACGGTCGAGACCCGACAGTCAACTAAGATCAACGACTCTTGTGCATTCGGATTTTCAAATTCACGAGAGGTGTTAACTCAAAAAAATATGAATTTTTTCTCTGGGACTTCGGTGTTCGGGTGTCCAAGCTTGTTATTTTTTCAATCCTAAAAATCCCCGAACATCGAATTGTCGAAGTGGCTGCCACATAAATCCAAGAGATTTTAATCCAGAGTAAACAAAGTTCCCCAAAGTGTTGGATCCCCAAAGTGCCAGAGCCCCAAAGTGCCGAAGTGACAGAGTGTCGAAGGGCCAGAGCCCCCAAAGTCCTGAAGTGTCTAAGTGTCAGAGCCCCTTTCTCATAAACTCTTTTTTGGCTGACGTGTCATATGCCACATGTCAATTGATTTCAGATGCCACGTGACACTCATTTCAAGTAATTTGGTTACGTCATCTGTGTTATTTCAGGTGACACATGTCACTCTCATTTTTATGACACTTCATCGATTGTGACAACATGCTACCGCGTCACTCTAGGAGATTGTCACTCCGGGAGATTTTAATCCAGAGAAAACACAGTTTCCTGAACCCTCGAAGTGCCGAAGTGTCAGAGCCCCTTTCTCATAAACTCTTTTTTAGCTGACATGTCATATGCCACCTGTCAATTGATTTCAGATGACACATGGCACTCATCTTAGGTACTTTGGTTACATCATCTGCGCTATATCATGTGACACGTTTCACTCTCATTTTTATGACATGTCATTGATTGTGACAACATGCTACCACGTCACTCCTGGAGATTTTAATCTAGAGAAAACACAGTTTCTCGAAGTGCTAGTTCCTCGAAGTGTCAGATCTCCGAAGTGCCAAAGTGCCGAAGGGCTAGAGCCCCCGAAGTCCCGAAATATTTAATGGATTAAATCTCTCTACCCGGTGAATATACTCTTGATGACAATGTTTTTGTCCAAATCTACGTGTGTTTTTATCTTATCTTGAATGCAATTTTTGATTTGTGCGAAGTACATTTCATTTCCTTCAGCTATTGTATAACTTGTCTTTACTAATATCCAACCTGTGAAACAAYAAATGCTTTGGTGAATATTTTTTTCCATTGAAACTTGTGGGAGTAATTGTGTTTAGATACATGTTTAATGCCTTGAAATSATATTTTAAGACTTAAACTTCTTACAACGGATTATTCATTGAGTGGTTTGTTGTTTACCTTTGTTTTTACATCTATTATCTCACTTGTCTATCATTTGTGTGCCACCTGCCAAAGAGGACCCTCATCCATATCATTTTTCCAACCCWACCATGCTCTTGTATTGGTAAAACGAACCCTCTAACTAACCAACAAAATAAAAAAACCAACCCTCTGACTGACCAACAAAATAAAAAAACCAACCATTCAAAACTTGAGGTGGCCTAGCTCTGCCCTTTAGCAGTCAGGTGCAAACTTTAGGACCAACACCTCTAACCATTTTGCACATATCCTTATGAAATAGAGTGTGCACTATTGCATCACTCATCTGATTGACAAATATTAAGTTTCTTTCCAAACCTGGAATATGTAGCACACCTGTAAGGGTTCTACTCCCATCCTGTAGTATCCGTTGGAATCTTCTTCGTCCAACAATTTTGGTTGTCGAGTTGTCCCCCAAGAACACATATACTCCTTCATATCATTCATATTCACAAAACCATTCTCTATGTGGTGCCATATGATAGGATTCTCCTGAGTCGATCAACCAAACATCTTGATCTGACTGTCTGCTGGTCGACACCAGGTACACATCTCCTCCTTTATCTAGAGTAGTCTTTCTCTTGGTCGTTTGCTTCTCATCAGATCTTGTATTGACTTCCATTGCCTTCGACCTAAAGTCCCTTTTATAATGCCCAACTTTACTACATTTCCAACATCTTCTCATTGACTGAACAAGAGATTTAGATCTGCCCTTTGACTTAGACCTTCTATTGGAGAATTTTCCTTTATCTCTATCAATTGGTCGACCTCTCACCACTAAACCATTTGTGGTCGATCCTTCCATGTTCTTCCTTCTTATTTCTTTTGACATTAGAGATGCAACCACATCTTCTAGTGATAATGTGGCTAAATTACTCTCTATAGCCACAACTAAGCTATCCTAAGAGTCCGACAAAGAACATAATAGAATAATACATTTCTCGTCCTCAATGACTTTAATATATACATATGATAACTCGCTTATTATGGTATTAGATACATTCAAATGTTTAGTTATCGAACTTCCCTCACTCATCCTCAAAAGATACAACTTATGTATAAGGAACATCTTATTTACCAAGGATTTCAATTGGTACAAGCTTCCCAACTTTTCCCACCATTTCTTGGCCAAGTCTTCACCTGAGACATTCAACAACATTGAATTTGCAAGATAAATTCGAATAGTACTCCTTTCACTTCTTTCGAGTTTCTCCCATTCTTCCCTTGACATACTTCTCAAAATGGTACATGGATAGACTGCTACCTATTTTTCTCGATCTACAAGGAGATCTTCAATTTTAAATTTCTAAAGCTCAAAATTTTGGCCATTGAATTTTTTGATCTCTATCGTACTTTCCATTCTTTCAGACACAACTTTTAAATATCTTTGACTTATGACTCTTACTAGTCTTAGGGTTTAGCTCAGATCTAAGATTGTCAAACCAAGATCTGATATCACATGTTAGGAAATTCTACTTCCACACTAAACCTAATAGAAAAGAAGAAGACAAATTTAAACAAGAAAGTAAATGACAAAGTGATCACACAGAACATATATTTTACCTTGGAAACCCAAAAGGGAAAACAAACATTCCTTTAACATCTTTCTCTCTTGTTGTCTTATTCATTTAGAATAAAATTTTACATGCATAACCTTGGTCTACACCTAAGACACAATTGACATCATACCTTCTTGCTTTTCACAAGAACAACCCTGTAGCCAATTCGGCTTATACCTACATGACCAACAACCTACTGCCAAAGATTAACATGAAGATCAACTTAGTACGTATACAACACACCTTATTTATAGGCTTTATAGTTGGAAAAACCATAAATAAAGGTGTCCAAAAATGGTTACAGATCCATGCAGATAATTGGCTACAAATCCCGTGAATTTTGGGATTATGTTACAGTCGACTACTAGTAGGATTACCAGTCGACCTTCATTCAGTCTTCAGTCGGTTTCCACATGACTTCCTATCGACCTCTTATCGACTAACTTCTTTGACTTGTTGTTGATTACCTTTGCTTTCTATCGATTACCTAAACATCAACCTTCGACTTTCACTCCTAGTCGATCCACCTCGACTAGACTTTCACTGCAAAGAATATAGCAACCCATTAGTTGGAATCTTGGCTATAAAAGTTATGTCAATTACGGAGTTTGGTGAACTTCTTTTTCATCCTATATATGTATGCATTTTTATGATCAATTTATGGGGTGGTGAGACAGATTCGTCTCACCTTATGTGTGATTGTTCTTTGTTGTCTCTTTGTTTTAAGCTTCAATCAACTCCTATTTAAAAAATCATGGAAGCCATTCAATTTGTGGTCTGACATCCCTCTTCTTGATAGATAGGTTGAAACTAATGAACCATTTATTAGTATTGTATTAATACAAAAAGGAAGTTTAATTTATAGGAATGACATTTGTATCAATAATATGCCAAGTGGATGCAATAATTATGCCGCCACGACACCAATGGACTTCCCCCCCCCTCTAGAATGGTGGCCTATCTATAGTGGAGGTGTGTTGATTTTAGATATTCATATCTCTTCTCTATATTTCGACCCAAACAACAATACAAAGAAAATGCATTGAGTGAGATTGTATGCAATTGAGTACAAACTTGGGGTCTAAACAACCAGAGAGATTACATGAGACAAGCAACCTAGATTCCCAGGATTGAATCCATGCTCTCAGCCAACTTTTGTAAGTCATGATCTCAATACATTATCATATTCATCATTATTTCACCCCACGCAAATGTTCAATGGTTTGCTTATTCTTGCATTTTGGGTTTACCATAAGCGTTTGGATTTGTGATATCGAGGAGAGACCACCCTAGTTGGATGCTTTACTCACAAAAAAATTATTCATGCCCCACACCACTCACTAGGCCACAAAGAAGAAAGAGAAGAACATATTCTACCTATGCTATAGTCAGAGAATTTGCCTGCATTGATTTTCAATTCAATGAATCCATTCCTTACTCCAAGTAAAATTAATATTCTCCTCTACTCTAATTATCTCTATAATTCAATGATTATATTGATTTACATTTGTTGAAATGAAATGAAATAATGAATTCCCTATGCACAAATTTGGAGATACATCTACAATGATGTTATGAGACTCGATGACATGGAGAAATTGATCGATTACTCATATGCTTAGATGAGTTATAGGTGGTCGAGCTTAAATTTTCTCAAAGCACTGAAAGCTTCAACATTTCATGGATCTAAAAAAATTCTAAAATATTGACTACAATTTGTGAAATTTGTCTATTCTTGTAGGTTTTGCCATAAACATTTGGATATGCGAGGTCAAGGAGAGACCACCTTGATTGGATGCTTTGCTCACAAACAAATTATTCATTCCCCGCACCACTTACTAGACCACAAAGAAGAACGAGAAGAACATCTTCTACCTAGACTATTGCGAGAGCATTTGCCTATATTGCTTGCCAATTCAACGAAGCCATTGCCTACTCCAAGTAAAATAAATATTCTCCTTTTTCTCTAATTGTCTTCGTAATTCAATGGTTATCTTGCTTTACATTTGCTGAAATAAAATGAAATAATGAATTTCCTATGCATAGATTTGGAGATACATTTACCACGATGCCATCAAACTTGATGAAATGGAGAAATTGATCGATTACTCATTTGCTGAGGTGAGCTACAGGTGGTCAAGCTTAAGTTTGCTTAAAGCACTGAAAGCTTCAACATCTCACGGATCCAAAAAATATCCAAAGTATTGATTATAATTTGTGAAATTTATCTATTCTTGCAAGTGTACACCGTGAACAATGAAAATGTACGTTTCTTAACCAAAGTCCTTAGACTCAACCTTTTAAAGGATGTGGAAACATCTACAACACCTTTGAAATAATATTTAAGGAGCCTTATCTCTTATGCTCCATAGCTTGCAATGTGATATTCTCAATATGTTTTTCTAAAATATACATCAATCCGACCTTTTTCCCTTTTTATGCCATTATAATCCTCTATATTATAGCATGTTAGACCTACAAGATCATTCTTTTTAATTTATTGAAATTAAAAAATAGATATTTTATGTTGGTAAAAGTGAAATATATTATTTGACCCTCCTTTGTAGCTATGGATTACCCTAGCCACTGCCTGAAACAAAGATTAGACCATTGCCGCCTAAAACATGCCTGAGTTGTGGCAAAGAAAGTTGTGCGTTTGACTTTTTGGATTAGATTTACTGCATCCATGAAATCTATTTCTCCCAGGACGTTCTCATAAGGAGATCACTGCCTAGATGAATGTTGTGATTGAGATAGCTAGTAAGTAATATGAAGTTTAGGACTCTTAAACATTGAAATTGAGCTGGAAGCTAAGCATCTAAATAGCTTCCAAGTACCCATGAGAAACGAGAATCTCCATGTTGGCCCTCGACCAAGTTTTGAGGAAACCTTGGTCGAGTCAGGACCACTTTTGGACTTCGATAGGTTGGTCGAAGATGGAACGCCCAGGCGGAGCTGAGATCGCGGATCTCACTTGTTTTGTGGGCTTTGTGGACCCAACAAGGGGTTCATTAGGGTTTTTGTAATGGGTTATGGGATGTCGACCCATGGGTTCTCCCATGTTTAGGCCTAATTGTAAAAGTATAAATAAGTAAAGATTGTAAGGGAGAAGTAGCTAAGCGAAGTAATGTAAGAGTGAAGTAGCTAAGTGCAAGTGGCTTTGAGTTGCTTTGTGCAACAAATTGCATATGTAAGGCTCTGTGCTAGATAAAGAAGTTGGCTTTGTGCTATGACCTAGTTTTGGGAAGGAGGATCTGGTGCTCAATGCACAGATCTCCTGTTCTCTACAAAGCTTGGCTCTGTGGCTTAGTGCACAGGAGTAGATGAATGTAAGAAATTTAGAAGAATAATAAAGTAGATGAAGCAGTTGGTGGACATAGCCCCACACTGGGGTGAACCACGTATATCCTGTGTCTTTGGTGTGCTTTGTGCTATGTTGTGTTTGTCATTTATCTGCTTGGTGCTTTGGTTATTATGTACGATGGATAGATCTGATGTTGCTTAGTGCTTTTATGAATGAATGTTAGATCTAACTCATTGTTATGTGCTAAGTGGTTGAAGTGCTTACTCTTTGTTGTTACTGCATTGATCCATATTAGGGTTTGTTCTGCGATGTTAATAAAAGCTAATGAACTAATGTGTGTTATATTGTAGGTGTTAATAGAATACTATGTGAAGTGTTGTAATCACAGATATGTGTCCCAGCTTGGTTACAGACACCTGAGTCCTGTAACCCTCCCTGCTTCTACATTGGGTGAGACTTCACCTGCTTCATAGGTGTTGCTGAAATGGTCGGTAGTTAGTGTTTTTTTGGTGTGTTGTTGAAGCATTGAACCCTGGGTCTGCCCTTGTGCCAACAAATGGTTCCATTGTCAGGACCTAAAACTGGGATTGATGGGAACTGAAGTAAAGAAAAGAGAAGCTATGTGTGTAGATCTGCTACTGAAGTGCGCAATACTCTACTTGACTTGTGAAGCTTTGTGTAAGAAAGAAATCAAATATGAAGAAAAGAGGTAAGATCTTAAAAGAGGTAAAGCTTTGTGCTTTGATAAGAGTAAGATAAGTGAAAAGTTTTGTTTCGAAAGCATGAATTTAAGTATGTTTAATATATTTTGTCTTAGTCTGAAAGCTAGGGTGCAGTTGGAAGAAAGAGTTGATGTGAATAAGTCTAATAGAAATAAAGAAAGATATGTTATTCATATGCATAGAAAGAATTTTTGGACTAATAAGTGGATGGAGGAACCCAGAAAGAATTTTTGCAGATTGCAGGTCCAACACTGTGATCCTAGTGCGCAGTACATGAGAGGTTGGGGAACATTTAAGAGAAAGAGAGGATTGACACTATGTTATAACTGCAGAAGACCGGGACATCTTGCTAAGGAATGACCTGGTACAGGTCCTATTTGTCTTTGTTGTAAAATTGTTGGTCATGGGGTGGAGGATTGTCCAAAGATGATTGCTAAAGTTGACAGGATAAACATGAGACAAGAAAACTATGAAGGAAGTCAAGAGAATAAGAGCATGTTAAAGAATCATCAAGAGAATGAATCAGAGAAAGCTCAGACTATGTTATTACAGTTGAAAGAAACAATGAATGATCACAAGGATGTTAGTTTACCAGATATTTTGAAGGTAAAACAACGCATAGATGAAAGAATAAGAGACTTCGACATAGATTGTGTCGTGGATGAGGAAACACAAGTGGATATTATGATATAAGACACTTGGGAAAGTTTGGGAAAGCCTACTGTAATACCTTCGTTGGGAAGGATAGGCTTGTTCAAGGGAAAGATGATAACCTTATGTGGAATAGTTATTAATGTACCTGTTATCATCCATGGAACATTGAATGAAGAGGAATTTGAAGTCATTAAGTTTGTTGAGAATAGCGCCCCTTTCCCACTTTTATTAGGAAAAACTTGGATTGATAAAGATTAGATCAGAAGGAAAGCAGAGGAAGTAGCTATAGAAAAGAAAAACCAAGAACTAAGGGATTTCATAGCTAGAAAAATAGATCTAATGATAGAAGAACGAGAAGTTAAGTCGAAGCAACAGAACGCAAGAGAATTAGTTGTCAAAGTTGAAAGAACGCAAGAAGGTTTGAAGGACCTATCCATGCAAGAAACAAGTACATCCACCCAGGAAGTAGTAAGAGAAGGGATATTAAACTCTTTGAGAGCACATCAGCAGTGCGAAGTCACTACGCTAGGAGAATATATGAATAAGAATGGAAAGAGGATTCCAAAAACAGTTAGAGAAACTCAGATCACAAGAAAGAAGGAAAGGAATCTCAATGAGAAGAAATCCAAGTTAGAAAAGTTGCAGGAAGGTACAAAGAACATATGGAAGACTTCGCAGGAGGCAGGTTTGTAGGATTTGAACCTCGCCAGAACAACATAACTGCACAGAATGGGACTTTGCCTTGGTGAAGCTATATGACCATTGGAGGTGCCCCGACTGTTAGAATGACACTCCAGAATGGCTAGAAAATGCATTTATGGGTGAATGGACCACGTTTGGTACGTTGGGACTGCGCCATAACGAATAGAACAACATAACCGCACATAATGGGACTTCACCCTGGTGAAGCTATATGACCGTTGGAGGCGGCCCGACTGTTAGAATGACACTCCATAATGGCTAGAAAATGCATTTATGGGTGAATGGACCACGTTTGGTATGTTGGGACTGCACCATATGGAAGCATGCTTGCTCGTTGGAAGAATCCGCTACGCTGCTCACTTATTTAACCCGTCAGACGCTGTGACGGGACCACTTTTTCCACCCGTGATTACCTGAGAGAATTGATTGCGTATTGAGTTGTGCTATCTGAAGCTAGACCTCGCCATCCATTTGTTACCCTACCTATTCATTCGCCTACCCTGACCCATCTGATTAAAAGTTTGAATGTTGGGCAAACCTAGCGAGTTAGAGAAATCCATTGAGGAAGTCCTAAGGAAGCTAATGGACAAAAAACCGTTGTCTGAAGGAGTACATGCATCATCGACTAGGGGAATGTAGGATTCCCCTTCGACTGGACGACCTTTGGGCTATGCTAACCCCCCGACTGAACAATGAAGTAAGCATCGCGACGATCTGGCAAATGCGAAGCAGATCCCATCGATCTTACTAGATTATATCCTTCCCTTGGCTAGCGCGGTTAACTATGAAAACATCCCACAGGACTTCGAGTACACTTTGATCACCGCATACATTCTGAAGGGAATATGCGTAGTTGGAAACCAGTTGGGACAGATCCCACTACTGAAGAATAATGAATTCAACCTTGGATATAGAAATAACTACGCCATGCTTGCGCCCCACAAATATTTGATGAAGACCATTGGGAAGAAGTCTCACATCGTCTTCCAACCTTGGATTAAGGAGTTGGTGCATTCCATAATACTAAACGTGATGAAGATTCCCCATTTTGGCCGACACCAGGAGGTTAACGCTTGCGTTAAACTCCTCTTGTCGTGCTACCATGGTGGATACTTGTGGCTTGACAGGCGAATTACTGTGGATTCGACGCTGATCCACCTGATTATAGGATTGAGCATGCAACGACCAAACCCTCAGCAATTTTACCAAAGGAAGACCTCAGATTGCTCCCTGGAACATCGCATTAAGGAGGCATATGGAGAAGTCAAAAAGGGAAAGCTAGGATACAAGGTAGCCTCTATCCAGGATGGTGCAGTGCACCTCACTTGCCAACTCATAGCTGGCAAGCTCATAAGAAATAACCGCCCCACACAGGTCACCGGGTTTGTGGTGGACCTCGCAGAAAAATGTGTGGAGGGGATGCAAATGAATTGGGTGAATTACCTCATCAACGAGCTCGAGAAAAACTGTCGCGAAGCTAAGGATCAGGGATATGAATTCAACTTCAGTTTGTGTCTTGTGCTGATTGCATTTGCCGCTTGGCAAATGCCAGAATGTGCCACCTTCCCAGAGATAAAATCATCAGAGCCATTGGCCACTAGGTTCTCTACCTTGTGCTACACCAACGACATGTTGAAGCAATGATAGTCGAACATTGTGTTCCATGCCTAATATCATCAACTGAAGGTTGCCATCGAGTCATTCCCACGCATGACATCGTGCACCTTGCACTAGTACAGATCACTAGCCAAGTTCCGCGCAGATTCATATTTTGTCTATATCACTGGGCACAGGGATGAGCAAGGAAGAATTATAGTCCTATTATAAGTTGACAGACGAAGACATGGAGTAGATCACAAAGGAATGGCCAGAGGAATTTCAGACCCCTGTCACTGATACTGAACTCTCCGACGCTGACATTATAGAAAGTCCCTTGGTCCCATGGATTGAGCATGTAGGACAATCCAGTGCAAAGAAGAAGAAGAAAAAGGAGTAAGTTCATAATATAGAGACTGATGAGGAGGACAACGCCTCAGAAGGAAATGGATCTGGTTCACCGGGAGGAGGAGACAAAGTAAATGGAGAAGGAGGAGGGGATGAAGGAGAAAAACAAGGAGAAGGCAAAGCTACACCGCCGAAGGATCCCCTTATCGAGAAAAAAACACAGTGGAAGAGGAAGGTTTCTCTGCAAAAACCTTCAGCAAGAAAGAATACCCGTGCTAGCAAGCCCTAGCTAGAGGCCACACTCACAGAGGATGATACCAGTCTAGTCCGCAGAGCGATGGAGGATGCGTCTGAATATCTCTTACAGAGATATGGAGCGAAGCAGGAAGAGCTGTATTTAAAGGTCGAGAAGGAGATGAAGGAGATACAAAAATTTATTCAATTGATCCGCGCAATACCCATTGCGCCTTCCTCGTCGGAGACTGCAGAATTGGGGGATGAACCCGCCCAATTGAGAAGATTAGCAGATGCAACAGAGGATTGAATTTAGAAAGTTCAAGAAGAAAAGGAAAAGGCTACAGAAGCCCCAAAGCAAGAGAAAGAGGAAGTCTTAGAGCAACTACGAGTTGCGTAGTACTGTGTGACCACTTATGAAAATGAGAAAGACAAGTTTCGGGCGATGCGCGAGGAGGACAAAACAAAGATACAGAGAGAAAAGGACCAATTGCTCGCAGAGCAGACTGCGATCAAAGAAGCGGTGACCAAAGCACTTCGCTCTATTCCAGGCTTGGCACAGGAGGAATGTGAGTCAGTCTAGGTTCAAGTGGTGAAGCTTGCTGAGGCTATCCAACAACTTCAAGAAAGGATAACAAGGTTGGAGATTCAAGTAGTACCTAGCACTCCACAAGAACTGCGCGACCAGAGAGAGGAAGCTGCCAAGAATTCAGTAATAAGGATCAGGGCCCTTGCCTCAAAGTGAAAACAACTGAGCGACAGAAGCATGTAGACCGACAAATGCCTCACAGAAGATCCAGAGCTAAGGAAAATGGAAGCGCAGCTATAGGAGGCACAACAACAGAGATTCACTGTGCAAGCACAGATGAAGTTACTCACTATAGTCGAGAGAATGAAAAGACCACAAGAACAGTGCACAATCCAACAACAAAGTACTACCATCCAGGGCAGAGTAATAGAAGTCACGCAGAAGCTGCAACCAGTGCAGGATGAAGCCTGCAAAGTGTTTGAAGAAATTGAAGGACAAGGCTCGCAATTAGATCAAGTGGTTGTGACAGTGGAACAATGCCTGGAAGGGCCTGTTATAGCATAGATAATCCAGTAGATCACTGAGCAGGAGGCTCAGGAGAAGCAACAAGTCGAGGCAGCTTGAGTGAAGCGCGAGGCCTTCGGAGTAGCATTGCCCAAACTCGAGTGACTCGGGACGAGTCACAAGTGAGTGTTGGGGGCCTGTTGGCTCTCGACCAAGTTTTGAGGAAACCTTGGTTGGGTTAGGACCACTTTTGGAATTAGACAAGTTGGTTGAAGATGGAGCGCCCAGGCAAAGCTGAGATTGTGGATCTCACTTGTTTTTTTGGGCTTTATGGACCCAACAAGGGGTTCATTAGGGTTTTTGTAATGGGTTATGGGATGTCAGCCCATGGGTTCTCCCATGTTTAGGCCTAATTGTAAAAGTATAAATAAGTAAAGATTGTAAGGGATAAGTAGCTAAGCGAAGTGATGTTAGAGTGAAGTAGCTAAGTGCAAGTGGCTCTGAGTTTCTTTGTGCAACATATTGCGTATGTAAGGCTCTGTGCTAGATAAAGAAGTTGGCTTTGTGTTGTGACCTAGTTTTGAGAAGGAGGATTTGGTGCTCAGTGCACAGATCTCTTATCCTCTGCAAAGCTTGGCTCTGTGGCTTAGTGCGCAAGAGAAGATGAATGTAAGAAATTCAAAAGAATAATAAAGTAGGCGAAGCAGTTGGTGGATGTAGCCCCACACTGGGGTGAACTACGTATATCCTGTGTCTTTGGTATGCTCTGTGTTATGTTGTGTTTGTCATTTATCTGCTTGGTGCTTTGGTTATTATGTACGATGGATAGATCTGATGTTGCTTAGTGCTTTTATGAATGAATGTTATATCTAACTCATTATTATGTGCTAAGTGTTTGAAGTGCTTACTCTTTGTTGTTAATGTGTTGATCCATATTAGGGTTTGTTCTGTGATGTTAATAAAAGATAATGAACTAATGCGTGTTATCTTGTATGTGTTAATATAATACTCTGCAAAGTGTTGTAATCATAGGTATGTGTCCCAACTTGGTTATAGACACATGAGTCCTGTAACCCCCCCTACTTCTACCTCGGGTGAGACTTCGCCTGCTTCGCAGGTGTTGCCGAAAGGGCCGATAGTTAGGGTTTTGTTGGTGTGGTGTTAAAGCGTTGAATGCTGGGTCTACCCCTATGCCAACACTCCATTTCAAACTTGCATACCATAAGTATCCTCAGAAGCATGTGGGGGATGGACTATGGCTAGGTTTTTAGAGTGTTAGTTCCAGGGTTACTTCGACTTGTACTCAGGGTGGTGACAAGGTACGATTGCATCTTGATAGAGGATTTGGTCTAGTTGGTAGATTATTTGGACGATACACTATTGAAAAATCTAATATTTGCACAATCTCTAGAATTATCCTTGTTGCTCAGTAGGCTCTTGGAGGATGAGGTGGCACCCAAGGAGATCCATTTTTGTGGTTGATGGGAGGGCATGTCAGTTCAACTCATCATTCATACTATATATAATAATAATTGTGATTTTCTAATTCCAGCCTATGGGGTTTTGTGTTTATCGAAGCATGATTTAGTTAAATCCCAAGTCATTCCTCCTTTGCTTTCGACAGATTGGGTGCATCCTGAGGTGAGGAGTGAGTATTTAGAAATTGGGATGTAGGTTGAGAAACCTTTTTTGAAGGTTGGAGTTGGGGGTTTTATCGGTAGTTTCCTTGACCAAGGTCTCCAACAGGGTGGAAACATTTCAAACCAAGGGTCGAGACAATTAAAGAGAAAGTGAAGAGTTGTGAATATTTAAGGCGTGGGGGGGAGGTGGTTTCCCTGGTAGTTGGTGAGGATATTAGAGGATAAAATCTTGGAACCATATGGAAAAATCCTTGTGGACAAATTTCAAGGAAAAATATGTCAATTTTCACATGCAACTTTATGGGACTAATTTTGAAACATGAAAATTGCTTCCTAGTGATCTAACAGTAAAACCCTAGTTGTTATCACTGAATAATTTTACACTGAAAATTATCGACTGAAAACATATGCAGTGGAAACACAATGATCAAAGATGAATCATCAATACACATGAGGTATATTTTCAGTTTTGTAATCTTGTTAACATTAGAAATCCTGGGGGCAAAACCAACCCTCTCAGCCAATACAATATCATGAAAATATGAGGACAACATTGTCCTCCAAAGTCACCAAAACTGAGAACAACCTTGTTCTCCAATAACCATAAAAATCAGAAAACCAAACCTCAACAATATCCCTGGAAATCTCCTCTGCCCATGAATATGTTGTAGACAATATGTACGTACAACTGACGTCACCTGTCAACCCGTATGGATTTTCACCTGCCTAGAAAAATATATACGCAATTCACCTTACTGGTAACCTGCATACATACACGACTCACCTTCTTGCAACCTGCGTATATACACGATTCACCTCACATGTGACCTGCGTATATACACAATTGGTCACACCTATGACCTGCATATATATGCGATTCATCACACCTGTGACCTATGTATATACGCCATTCGTCACACCCATGACTTGTGTATATACACGAATTTTCCAACTACAAACCACGTATTGTATGAAAAATTCACTCCACAAGTGCGACCTTCTTCATTTCTCTCTCTTGGGCCAGATTCACCACCTTTCACACTTTCCCTTTGTTGAGATCACCAAGCCTCCTAGAAGAAGTGTTGTCTCATTTATGATATCTCCATCATGTCTCCACACACTCTACATGATGTATAATGTCACAATTACCTCTCTTATTTATATACAATCCTTAGGTCAACATAGAAGACCCTCCACAAGTCAACATCAAATTAGGCTTTCCTTGTGGGTGTGAAGCCCCAACATAAACCCACAAAGCCCATCACCAAACCCATGAAGTCCCCACTCAAATCCAAGGGGGTTTTCCCCAAGCTGAAAGTGTGATGTGGTGACTACGACGATTCCCACATGCCCAACACCTAGGGTCATGTGAGAATACCCTCTTGAAGATAAAAAAATCAACACTCCCTTTTAGTGAGGAAGGCGTTCTCACCACACTCCATAAGTTGGAATGTTTCCCAATGCTACCAAAACATCAACACTCCCTCTTAGTGAGGGAGGCATTCCATCCTCCATCATCACCTAGAAGTAGCTTTGTCTCCCATCCTAGGAGTACCTTTGTCTTCCACATTGGATCTCCTACCACAATTTCTCTCCAATCCACCTGATTGGATACCCCCTTTGTCACTGTAGTGAAACATGTTGAAACAAATGGATCCTCCATGGAGGGAACACAACTCCAAGAAGCCTCATGCCTGTGAACCTCCTGTATAGCCTCCTCAACTCATGACACCTGCATATCAGTCTTTGGAAGATGCCTCTCTCTCATTTGGACCTGAAGGTTGGCTCACACTGAGCGTCTGACTCCTTCTGAGTCTCCCGACGCCTTCTAAAGTCAGACTCCCTATGAATCCACTGACTCCCTTTGAAATCAGACTCCCTATAAGTTTGTACAACTGGTCTAGCTACCTACTCCCTATGAATTTGTGCTATTGGTGGAGTTTCCTACCTCACCATTGGTGGAACTACTTGCCTCACCATTAATGGAGTCACCTACTCCACATATGTCATCCATATCCTCCCTAAATACCAATAGAGTCCATATCCTATTAGACCCTGACAATGTCTCTTATGCACAGATCCCCTGTAAAAAAGGTTCCCAAGACCTGGGAAGGCCTACCAACTCAATATCTAATAACACGTGTCCATCCCGAAACAACACTGCATAGCCATACTCATCAATCCTCAAGGATGAGAACACACTCCTGGCACCCATATCACATTTTCCACTCACAACACATCCCATGAATCCATTCGGAATGACATTGTACTAGATCCTTGCACTACATGCCTGGTCCTCATAGAAAGCTCCTCATACATACATGAGTCATACATTTTGAAGCTCATGAACAAATCTTGTGCCCCTATCATGTGTCGGTGTTTCTCAGTAGATGAGAACCTTGCAATCCTCTAAGGAAAGCATCATATTTCCCCAAGTCATGACCATCCAATGAACTTCTACCCAAGTCCATCATCCAAGTCACCAAAAAACTCTCTATGTCTGCACATCCTACCACTGATCTCGTGTCCTCATCTGAACAGTCCCAATATGCAGTTGGACACTCAATCTAGTCCACTCTAGACCTACGCAACTCATTTATGCAAATATCCTCATCCTCCTGGGTCAAATACCACATACATTGTCATACCTTGACAATGTGCAACTCTCCGACTCAATGAAGACTCTATCTCATCAACCCATGATACACAAAAAACTATCTCATTTGTGCCAAAGCATTCGAGTTGCACCCATCGTAACTCACCATGACAAGTCATCGAAATTCCATCCACAGGGTTGAAAATATGCCACACATCATACTGTTGTGATTTGGGCTCTCCCCCAATCCACAAGAAGTCCCAACCTACCACACCACCAAGTTGCAATAGTCCACAACTCCTCGTTTGGACAATTTGTTCAATGTCTCAAACTAAAGACCATCTAACATGTTTACACCTATAACCATCATTGTAGCTCCCTCTTAGAGCTATCACATGTGACCTGCTCGAAACAAGAACAAGAACAAGAACAACACTTCCCCAATGTTGTATCCAAAAATGTGTTTCAAAGATGATCCACTTCTCTTCATATCCCAAGCTCTGATACCATGTCAATTTTCACATGCAACTCTATGTGACTAATTTTTAGATTTGAAAATTGCTTCCTAGTGATCTAACAATAAAACCCTAGTTATTATCACTGAACAAATTTTACACTGAAAAATGATTGACTGAAAACATATGCAATGGAAACACAAAGATCATATATGAATCATTAATACACATGAGGCACAATTTTAGTTCTGTAATCTTATTAACATTAGAAATACTGATGACAAAACCAAACCTCTCAACCAATACAATATCACCAAAATATGAGGACAACCTTGTCCTCCAAAGTCACCAAAATTGAGAGAAACTTTTTTCTCCAATAACCATACAAATAAAAAAACCAAACCTCAACAATATCCCTGGAAATCTCCTTTGCCCACAAATCTGTTGTAGAACACCTATACTTCTTGCTGACGTCACCTGTAAGCCTATACAGATCTGTACCTGCCTACAAAAATACATACATGATTCACCTTACTGGAAACCTTCGTACATACATTGTTCACCTTCTTGTGACCAGTGTATATACGTGATTCACCTCGCCTATGACTTGTATGTATACACGATTCGTCGCACCTGTGACGTGCGTGCATACATGATTTGTCACACATGTGACCTACGTATATACGTGATTCGTCACACACATGACCTGTGTATATACGTTATTTGTCCCATTGCAAACTGTGTATTGTACAAAAAAATCGCTCCACGTGTGTGACCTTCTTCGCTCTCTCTCTCGGGCTAGATTCACCACCTTGCAGACTTTCCCTTTGCTGAGATCACCAAGCCTCCTAGCACAAGTGCAGACTCACTTATGCTAGCTCCATCATGTCTCCACACACTCTACATGATGTGTAATGTCACAATGACCTCTATTCTTCATATACAATCCTTAGTGTTCAACATAGAAGCCCCTCCATAAGTCAACATCAAATTAGGTTGTCCTTATGATTTTGAAGCCCCAACACAAGCCCGCAAAGCCCATCACCAAATCCATGAAGTCCCCACTCAAATCCAAGGGGGTTTTCACCAAACTAAAAGTGTGATGTGGTGCCCACAACAATTCCCACATGCCCAACACCTAGGGTCATGCGAGAATACCTGCTCAAAGCTACAAAAATCAACATAAGAGTAGGTATGGAGCAGCCCCAAAAGTGGGTTCGTGAGAATTGGTTCCTAGGATGGTTATCATGGCTAGTATTCATCTTTCGCTCTATCAAGGATGCAAATGCCATTTTGAAACTATGAAACCATTGTCACCATTGTTTGATCCAAAAAATGACTTTAGTAGCTATACACATGTATGGGTAAAGCTTCCAAAATTGCCTATGGAATTTTGGTTTGATTCGGTGATCCAAGCCATTGCAAATATATTGGGTAAAACTATCTTAGTGGAGGATAGTATTTTATCATCGGTCTCTCACTTTGTTGTAAGGGTTTTGGTGGAAATTGAAGTGAGCAAAGGCCTTTTTGAATCATTTGACTTGGTTTGGGAGGGTAAAATACATACTCATATTCTTGACTACCTAAACATTCCCTTTCGATGTGCATGTTTCCATGAGCCAGGTCACACGTTTAATGAGTGAAACAAGATTATGGGTAGAAAAGTATAGAGGAAAAAGGAAATATTGATTGGTGAATCTGGGGGCAGTGATCTTGTTGTTTTTGTACCCTTCTCATAGATGGATCTCATTGGAAGGGGCTCATGCAGATTATACGACCACAACCTCTAGTAATATTATTATTGGAGACCTTTCTATACCACTCATCGAAGGTTCATGACCTAGCTTATGTCATTTTTCATGCTATGCGAATGAGTGTTCAGAAGCTAGTGCATATTCTTCATTTGTGGGTCTTCAGACAAGGGCAACTGGATCATTCTTAGCGCATGAACCAAACTCGGGTAAGTTTGATCACTCTTATGTTCGTTTGTCCCCGTTAGTCTCTAAGATTTTTTCTGGTAATTTTGGGAGAAATTTAGATTGTCTTTTAGGAGTGGTTAAGGAGGATGGTGGCCAAGCCCCCCTCTCCTCAGCCTCGACTCAATATCTTCTCCAAGCCTTGTCCTCTAACCTTCCTATGGCCCCTGTGGACCTATCAAGGGATAAATAACCCTTCTTTATTGTGAATAACTCTTTTTTGGATCATGTTTCAGACTCCTTGTCTTCTCATCCCATAGGGGAGGGGTCACTATCAGTTGTAGTCTTGAAAGCCCCCCCCTCTATGGATCCTTCTCAATCTGAGGGTTTTGGGATGGACTCGTTGGTGGAGTTGGGTCATACTTCAGTGGGTAGGAAGTCTTTTCTTAAATAGGGATATGAGTTATCCAAAAATCCTTAGATGTAAAAATAACTCTTAAATACACATAAACATCCGACCAGATTAGGTAAATGAAGATCCCTTGACTATTTGCAAAAACACATGTGAATATGCTTACTTGTCCATAAACTTCATTGATGTTGATGAATAACTTGAAGAATAATGAGATAACACAACAAAAAATAAAAGAACTCAAATTACATATATGGATGACATATGTCACTTCATCTTCAAAGTCCCTTTAGATAGTATTATTGTTCTCCATCATMTCAAAATACSAAATTACATTACAACACGAGCTTGCAAAAATCCAATTTAATGGTCTCTCTTTAATTCCACTACTCAAAACAAGAAAATGAGTTAACCATTGAAATCCTTGCGAAATTCTGAGAAATTTGACTATAAAGTCRACCAAATTTTGAACAGGTGCATAAAATCCCCTTTTTACACATATAACGAAACTATGGGTTTCATACATGACAAATTGAGATAATACTTTTACAAAATACCTCTGATCACAAAACAAACTTCAAATTCATGATCCTTGTGGAAAAGCGAATCCAACGAGTATAAACTTGCCTAAGTGTGGACAATATACCTTATGGCACACTTTTCCATGCAACACAAACTTATGCAATCTCGACAAGCACTTCAAGACACATAAATGCACTCTGCATTGAAATTAGTGCACCTCGGCATGTGTGCCCACATTGGAATGTGTGTAAAAACATGGGAGTTCATGCTTATTAAATGGGCCACAAGCGTTTAACCACCATCCACAATTTTTGGTAGGCATTAAATATATGGTGTTGAATTTGTTTTGACAAGTGGTGCACATGGTGTGATGGTTAGAACCCCAGGAATATACCCCAGAGGTCTCGAGTTCGACCCATCAAAAATATTATTCGTTGGGTTTTGTTGGTATATAGTTATAATTATAACTATATACCATATGGGTTTAAACCTCCACACGAATCTATGGATTGGTTGGAACTTAATATGGTTATAATATAATACATATACGATAAGTTCCGGGGGGGGTAT
>JASDQU010100432.1:130942-155668 GCA_032191745.1 Picea mariana | reverse complement strand
TGAATTAATGGAATAGGTGGGTGGCCACCAATATCCACCTGTATCAATCCTCCCCCATTAGGAAGTAATGGTCCCCATTGCGTCAAGTTCCTCTATCAGATGGGGAAACTTCTGCTGAATCTGACTCCTGGTGAGCCACTTGCCTTGGTGAAGAAGTTGCCCTTCTTTGATGACTTGATAGAGTTGGATGTTCTGCTGGTAGGTGCCTTTCATCTTGGTGTCCATGATCTAATAAAATGTCGCCTATTCAATGCAATCAATATTGAGTTCTATCAGGGCCAAGTGCTCAACCACGTCTGAAGTGTCCGGGAGAGGTGGAAAATATGGTCGAAGTAGTTCCACATTAAATATGGGGTGCAAGCCAAGGAAAGGGTTAATACTTAATTCAAAAGCATTCTCATCCATAGCCTTGTTGATGGTGTAAGGCCCTATCGAAGTGGGTGGAGCTTTCGATGGGGTCATATGAGGCGTTCTTTCTGCAAATGCAACCATACCTTATCTCCCACCTGAAAATTGTGTGGTACCCAATTTTGATCATGGCACTGCTTGTACTTGGCATTGGATTTCTACAAACTATCATTAACTTGTTGTTTTATGTGCTGGATTCGTTCAACGAATTTGGCTACACAGTTAGCCTTGGTTTGAGCATTGGAGGACTCATCTTATGTTGTTGCAATGGGAAAAGATACATTAATGGGGGTCAATGGATGAAACCCCAAGCACACTTGAAAATGGTTGTTGCAGTGGGTAAAGCTACATTAATGGGGGCCAATGGCTAGAACCCCAAGCACATTTGAAAAGGGTTGTGGCCAATAGAGCTAAGGAGGATATCATTAGCATCATAATTTCTTAGATAGCTATGCAGTTCCAAACATTTGGAATGATTCAAATCATGGATCTATTGTAGTTGTTTTGAACATAAGGAAGGCTCTCATCCCATGTGCATGGATATTTGGAATTGTACATCCTCGGGATATGAACAATCATATTGTTGACTACCTATACTTGTCCATAAATCTGTGGGTGGAAGGCAGTCGATTTAGTTAGCTTAGTGTCCATCATTGACCATATGCTGGACCAGAAAGTACTTAGGAGCCTACTATCTCGATTTGAAATAATGGTATGTGGGAGCCCAAAATGAACCCAAACACTTTCAATGAAGAACTTATTGGTGGCCTCGACTGTGATACTCATCTTGCAAGGTGCCAAAATTGCCATCTCAGAGAATCAATCAATGATCACAAAGATATAGTCATTACCATGCTTGTTCGAAGGTAGACCAAACATATAATCCATGGAGATGGACTCCGAAGGCCTATTAAAAGTAGGCAGAGGGGTGTACAACCCCTTTTTCTTGATGTCGGGTTTGGTAATGACACAGGTAGTGCAGGATGTGATATACTTGCAGACATCTTGTCAAAGCTATGACCAATAAAAATGCTTTTGTAGTACTGCCACTGTTTTATTCACGCCAAAGTGTCCTGCCACCCGACTGTAATGAGCTTCCCAAATCAACTTTGCACACTCACTTGAGGGAACACAAAGATGGATAAGATGGCATAGCATTGCATCTCGGAGATGAAAGACTAGAACTGGTTTTCTTACATTCAATGTCTAATAGGTAGCAACAAAGTTAGAATCATTATTGTATAATTGTGGCCACCCAGAGGTCTCATGCTCACAAGGGTTAAGAACTATGATTAGCGCCATAATCGAGGGGTCGACTGAGGTAGTCTACGACATGATTGGTGCTAACATTCTTGTACTTAACGTTCAATTGGAATTGTTGTAGGTACATTGACCACTTCTGATGGCGATCATTTTTCAACTTTCCTTGTGTCAACATGAATTGTAGAGGCATGTGTTCAATGTGGATGATTGTTTCCTTTCCTAGAATGTAATGCTTCCACTATCAACATGCTTGTACAATGGATTACATCTATTTGTTGTAGGTGAGGTATTTGCGAACATCATTAGATAATGTTTAAATATGATAGGCCACCATATTCCCATGTTGAGTGAGGACTCCACCAATAGCACAATATGAAGCCTCTATCTCAATCTCAAATGGTCGTTACAGGTGTGAAATAATAGGGACTGATGTTGAATAGTGCCAAAATTTCAAATCTTTAATGCTTTATGTTGTGATGCGACCCAAACAAACTTGGTCTTGGCTCCACACTTGGGCACCTGGCTTAGGGTCCAAGCGATATGAGAGAACCCCAACACAAACCTATGGTAGAAGTTAGTGAGGCCTAAGAAGCTGCGAAGCTCGGTTTGTGTCTTTGAGGCCAACCAATCACATATGACTTGGATCATGGATGGATCCACATGCACACCCTGCTCATCCATGATGTATGCCAAATATTGGATTCTCTACATGCCAAAGGAACACTTCTCCAAATTGGCATACAACTTGTGTTGTCGTAGGGTGCCCAAGACCCACCGAATGTGCTTCAAATGTTCCTCCTAGGTTTTGTTAAAGATGAGGATGTCATCTAGATATGTGACCATAAAGATGTTTGTGAATGGCCGCAATATACCATCCATCATTCACATGAATGTGGTCAGGGAATTAGTCAAGTCGAAAGGCATGATCAACCACTCGAAGAGACCTTCTTTAGACTTGAAGGTTGTTTTCCATACATCAGTTTTCTCAATCGACACCCAGTGGTAGCTTGACTTCAGATCAATCTTACTGAAAACTTTGGTGCCCTTTAATTGATCTAGAAGATAATCAATCCAATGGATTAGGTATCGGTTCTTGACCTTGATCTAGTTTAGAACTCTGTAATCAATATAATGTCACCATGTCTAGTCCTTCTTCTATACCAGAACAATTGGGCTCTAGCAAGGTGAGGAGCTTGGTTTGATGTGGTCCTTCATAATTAACTCTTTTATCTAGTGTTTGATTTCTTCATTCTCCATAACAGAACACCTATATACAAGGCCATTAGGTAGAAGAGCATTAGGTTTCAAATCAATTGAGTGCTTTACCTGACAGTGTAAAGGTGAGGCAAAGATATCTTTGTGCTCTTGTACTATATTTTCCACCTATTGTTGATGTGTAGAGAGACCTCATGTTGAGGTTTTGGTAGTTGCAGTGACCTTCTAACCAKAGCATAAAGAGGAAAAATCTCCCAATCTGATAGACCACCTTTTTGCACTGCTTCGCGAAGATCAAAGAGATCTTAGTAGTTGGGACTGCCTCCAATACCCTGTAGAGTTGACCTCCCAAAGAAATAATGACACTACAGGGCCTAGATGCATAAACAACATGATGCTTCCACATATATAGTTATCCTAAAATAAAATCAAAAACTTTAACGGGGGAAACATCACACAATACCTTGTCTTTGAAGGGTTTGATGTCGTAGGGCAAGCCAAATTGTTGGTTGACGTAAATGTTTCTTCCCCAGTTGAGCCAATTGATGGTGTATGGCCGAGGGTGTGGTATCGTTGTTAGGTTCAACCTCTTGATGACCTATACTGAGATTAGGTTCTTCTTTCTATCGATGTCAACAATGAAATGAAGTGGGGTCCCCTTCACCCACTTCTTCAGGATCCTTTAGTTCCTCTGGCTGGACTTTTGTGGTAGCGACGAAGACACTAGGTTTTGTGTCAATCATTTATTTTCCTTTATCTAGTTTCGAATCAGAGTCTGAGTCAACATTTGATTATGAGGCTTTTGTATAAGCTAACAATGACTGTTTGGAGTGACATTCATCAATGTTGTGCCAAGGGATTTTGTGGAACTTGCACCACTTTTGAGTGTCTTTCTTTGACTTCCCGTTACCCTTATTTTCTTGTGGCTTGGATTGGATGTCATGGGGCTAGCCATCCTTTCCTTATCCTTTTCTCTGGGATTTAGGGCCACCTTTAGCGTGCTTCTAATGTGATGCCTTTGCAGAATTGAAATCCTTCTTATTCTTTTGCTTGAACTTTTCCTTGATCTTGGCAACATATCGGTAAGCAGTTCCCAATGAGGATATGTCTAAGAACTCCATATTTGTGTCGATGTACCTATCTAGGCCACTGTGGTACTTCAAAACCAAATGTGGCTCATAGTATTTAATACGTAGCTTTGTAAACAAGGTACAGAAGATGTTGGTGTAGTCCAACACCGTCTGGTTTCTATCCTATCATCGAGTTGTCCATCTCATGTACTAGTCATCGTAGTTTCCAACAAGATAGTATTGCTCCTTGAGGAATCAACAAAACCCTCCCAAGTTGGTCCTAGCCCAAAAATTTCAGACTCATCTTTGACATGTTTCTCACATAAAGTCTCCCACCAATCTCTAAATTGGGGAAGGGCTTTGAGGAGCGTGAAGGTGATTTTTTCATTGTTGGATTTTTTTTGGACAAACAAATAACCCTCTAGAAGACTTAACCATTTTTCCAAAGCATCGATGTCTATCTAACCTTCAAATAAAGAAATATCAAAGTTAACATGTACCTTAAAGGGTGTTGCATCTCCAAAGTGACTGTTGTATGAAGGTGCCTCCGTTGTTGTGTCTAGGAAAAATTATCCATCATTTCGTTCCTTTGTCATGCAAAATCTTCCTCAGACAATAGTTTGATAAGATATCATGTTCTGTTGTCTCTCTTTTCTTCTGCCATTGGCGGCTGCTTGGGTCGACAAAAGTGTTCTTCCCTAAGCTCAACCAGTTCACGACCCAAGTCTCAATAGCGTAACCTCGTTGGGACATGCACAAAGAACATTAAAGAACAAATTGCTTTTATACCACTGATCCAAATTATATTGAGAACAACATGAAGGTAGAGTTATAACAAGGAAACATACAAAGATATTGCAAGAAACATAATAATACAATAAACTCAGATTCTATTAATGAGTATTTGGAATACAAAAGATTGTAAAATGAAAAGCACACAAGCTATATAGAATGGTTGTAGCTTATTTTTGAAGATAGGGATGTGTCGACTACACTCATTCACAAGAAGATGATTACAAAGAGGCCGAAAAGGCCTTTTAACATAAAGCATAAATGAGAAAACCCTAAACATCCAAAACCCTAACCCCAGAAGATGAAACACCAAAATGTTTGTGGGCCCCGATGTGCTTAGTTGATACATCAATTTCCCGAGGGCGTAATGTTTGCATACGATCTCTGTTTGGGTTGCTCGGTAGCCTTTTGGAAAGGTCTAGCCGAGAAATACACATTCTGAATGGCCTAGCATATTCCTTAGGTCACATGTTAGGCATTTCTGCGCCAAAAAAACATCATTTAGGGACTCAAAACGAACCCGACAATTTGGGACCTGAAAAATTGTAGAAAAGCTTCCAAGATGTGGAACCGTTATGAATTAGTGGAACATGTGGGTGGACACCAATATCCACCTGAATCAAAAGGGTTGTTTAAGGAACCAGAGAGGGTGACTCTCGCTGAAAATTTAAAAGTTATTTCTTATTTTCCAAGGATGGTTAATGAGGAGCTTAATGAGGACTTGTACAAACCTGTGAATAAGGAGGAGCTTGTTGTTGTCATACAATATTTTAGGAAAGAAAAGATCCCTATACCCGATGGATGGTCGATGGAGTTCTATTTAGAATTATTTGAGTTATTGGATGATGAACTATTGAGAGTGGTGGAGGATGTAAGAACTTCCAGAGGAATGGAAAATAGCTTAAATGCCATCTTCATCGCGCTGATCCCGAAGCGAGATTGCCTAGAGTCCTTTGATGGATTTTGACATATTTCCTTCTGCAATTGTCTTTATAAGATAATTTCAAAAGTAATATCACCTCGAATAGAGCCAATTCTACCTCCGTATATTTATGATGAACAATTTGGTTTTCTCCAAGGGAGACAAATTCATGAGCAAGAGGGGTTACATTTTGTAAAATTATCTCATATGCCAACAACAATAATCAAGCTTGATCTCTCCAAGGCATATGACAAGGTCTCTTGGTTTTATTTGAGGATTTTGCTGTTACATCTTGGGTTCTTGTTACCTTATGTAAATTGGATCATGCATTGTGAAACTACATCTAATTTTGCAATCTTGATCAATGGTGTCGCTTCTAGGTTCTTCAATCCTTCCAAGGGGCTTCGACGAGGATTCCCTCTGTCACCTTACCTAATCCTAAAGGTGGCAGAATGTTTGAGTAGATCTATTCTAGAGGCTAGGAGGTTAATATTAGTACAAGGTATCCAAATATGAAGGGAAGCTCTATCCCATCTTCTATTTGGGGATGATGTTATGTTATTCCTTTTTGGTTCATGTAGATAAGGTTTATAGGTCCACGAGATTCTTCATCTATTCACTATGGCTACAGGGATGGAGTTTAATGGAAAAAATTCTTCTCTGATTACTGTAGGTTTGGGTGAGGAGAAGGTTATTGAATTTGGTAGGTATTTTCCATACCAGGACGAGGATTTGAATGAGGGACTTAATATTTGTGTTTTAATATCAAACCAAATTGTTATGGGAAGGCTGATTGGTGGTGGCTGGTTTCTATAGTCGAGAAAAAGATAAAACTCTAGTGCAATCAATGACTGTCTCGTGGGGGTACATTGGTTTTAGTCAAATCACTCCTAGAGGCCATACCTGTTCACTGACATACTTTGGCTCACATTCCAAAAGGTACACTAGAGAAAATTAGGAAGTTATGCTACAATTTTCTTTGGCAGGGTGAGGTGGACAAAATTGATTGGTCCTAAGGCATTGGGGGGCGTGGCTTAATAATATTTCCTCTTATATGATCTCACATGGCTTGGCAAGTTGGTGATGGGACTCAAGTGAGGATTGGAGTGGATGCTATTATGGGTTGTAATTGGGATATATTTCTTCCCGGGGACTTGGTTATTCATCTAAGAGAAATTGGGAGAACATCCCTTAATTTAATTAATAAACCTCTGAAAACAAGATTGTCGAGACAAGATTGGTTGAACTCAGTGGATCTAGAGTTGATTGGTGAATTTGCGAGGTATTGGGAGCTCTTTGTTACATAACTACATAGGGCTCATATCAGATTATGTAAGAATCTTGATGAACTTATCAAGAGCTATAATAAGGTTGGAGGTTGCTATTCAATGAAGCTAGGGTACCAGTCTTTGTTTACAATTGGTGAGGTGACAATGTTCTAGTGGTGGGAACATCTATGGAAGGTAAAGGCTCCAACCAAATCTAAATTGATCATGTGGCTTACACACTTGGAGAAGGTTTTGACTTGGGATCATTTGAAAAGAAGGGGTAAAGTGGGGCCTAGTAGGTACCCTTCATGTAAGAACCACAATGAAACAAACTCCCGTCTTTTCTTGAACTGTGCTTTCTCTATTCAGGTCTAGAAATAGGTTGAAGGATCTCTTGGTATTATCTCATTGTGGGATAGAATTAATGTTGATTTTTTTTTCTCTCTCTTGGTTCTCACAAAAATAATTGGAGGTACTTCTCGTAGTTCCCCACATGGTCCTATGGGTTATATGAATTTCAAGGAATGCCTCCCTGTTTGAAGACACGCATCTCCCGTCTTTTAAAGTCTCAACCTAGGTGATGGGGCTACTACCTTACTACAAGGAGGCTCCTAAACAATCTATTCCTAGGAGATTAGAATAACTACAAGTGGACAAATCCCATCCTTGGGGACATTTTGGTGGAGCTTGTCAGGGTGAAAATAGGATTGTTGGACTTGGTTTCATTTACTATCTTTCAGGTAAACACTTTTTCCATTTCAAAGCTAAGTTGGGCATATGATCTAACAAATTCAGAGAACTAATGGAACTTTTTTATCTACTAAAATTTGTCTTGGATAGGGGCATGAGTACCCTACAGGTTTTTGGTGATTCTCTACTAGTTATTGAGTGGATGAATGGTCAGACATAGATTTAGAACATTTGTTTATATGTTGTTGTAGAAAAACTTCAACTCATTGCTAGAAACTTTTAGGACATCTACTTGACCCATATATTTAGAGAACATAATCAAATTTCTGACAAACTCTCTAAAGAAGGACTTGAATTAAGGGAAAGTCATTTTGTACTTTTGAAGGACATGATGGTCATTATGTTGTGGTGAGGGAGTATATTCTTGATGTGTTTTAAACAAATACTATATTTATGATCCACTATTTACTTGATACATTGTAGATTGGAATTCTCCAAGATCTCAATTTTTGGAATGTAATATGGCAGTCAGGGACTTGAAAGTGACAATGTGATTTGACTCGTAGATGAGATTATGTTTATGCTCTAAGCACGATATTACTGTTTGTCTTCGTGAGGGATTTTTCTGGACAATGTTGTGGGCACCTTATGATTGTAATGTTTATTCTTCTTGAATGAGAATTACAGTTTTTCCTTGGGAAAAAGAAGTGAAATGTATTAGTGTTTTTGCCAAAAAATTCTTTAATAAATTTAGGGTTAATTCCAATTATTTTAATTGGAATTATTTTTGACAATTTTCTTAAGTTTAATTTTAAAACATTACAAACTAAGCTTTTTAGATTATGTAAAATATTTATTATTTAGGCTATGGTTAATAAAAATTAATAATTTGAATAATTTTTTATATCTTCGCATTTACGTCTATTTGGAGAAAAAAAAAACTACAACTACATATTTTGATCTTGTATTGTTTTTATTGGGTGTATTTTTAATGGTAATTTTTATTTATGAATCAATGCCTTGAGAATGATAAAAAATCAATGAATAATAATCCAATTCAAGGAGGAAACCTCCTTTTACAATATATCCAATTCAGAATACAATATGAAGGGTACAATTATAATGAAAGGGTGCAATGAAGGGTTCTAGCGTACATACAAATACAACACTAGAAATGTAATAATTCAATATCTAGGGCTTAATAAGGGATTTTTTACATAACATGGGGCTTTGTCTAGGGATTAACATGCCCCTCCCCTTCAAACAAGTGTTGTCCTTAACATTTGACTAAACACAACTGTTTTTGCTTGAAGAAATCATCTTTCCATGTCATCTCTTCCACTGGTAGGTTGTTCGATTTGACAACATACTCAATAATTGCTCAATTTCTCAGCTGCTTAATCCTTGTTTCAAGGATTGTTTTTGGTTATATTATGATTTTCCCTTCTTCATTAATCTCTAGTAAAAGAATTTCGAGTAGGATCTTTTTGTCGATTACCTTTTATGAGAAATTGGAAGAGCATCCATTGCAAATAATTCACACAATAATTGATTGTATTACACACAACAAACATAGATACATATAGTTGGATTGAGATCTAACTAATTCCAATATTTGTGAGAGAGGTTGAGAGAATATCTCAACAGCTCAACAAACCCAACCCAATCTACTAACAATTTACTAAAGTAAGCTTATTCTAACACCCTCCCTTAATGCTTACTTTACAAATTACAATACAACAAAAAATATTACAACACTAGAACTTTCATCTGTCTATCTGATCTGGTCTTCCTTAGCACTAAAACTCACTCTGCAATCACATAGCTTCCGCTCTTTCTTCTTCCTCTTCTTCGAGCTTTCCATCGACACATTTAAAGTCAAAACGACTTTGACCATCTTTCTTGCACTTGTATACTGGACAATTTGACCACTTGGCTCATCGGGGCTTCCGTGATAAAAGTTGACAATTATTGAAAGCACATATTTTTGCACATCCTCGTCAGTTGCAACGGGACATCCAAATCTTTAATGAGCTGCCATTACAGAGTTCTCTTCTCGTATTTTGAAGTTTTAACTTCACGGAGGTTCTTGCAAAGCATGTCAAGTTAATGAAATTATGGAAAGTTGTAGTCATCAAGGAAGATGCAGAGACTGTTTTGTTAGCCATCTTGTTTTGTTAGCTATTTTTTTGAGGATGAGTTGGAGCTGCAGTCCTCTGATCTACGTGTGCCCAACAAAGGAGGAACGTCGACGGTTATATAATTATTTAAATGAAGGAAAAATTGCATTATATTTATTTTTATATTGTTTAAGTTGTAAAGATGAACCAAATTTTGAACATAGCACAATAATTGATTGTATTACACACAATAAACAGAGATACATATAGTTGGATTGAGATCTAACTAATTCCAATCTTTGTGAGAGAGGTTGAGAGAATATCTCAACAGCTCAACAAACCCAACCCAATCTACTAACAATTTACTAAAGTAAGCTTATTCTAACACCTTTAAGCAAGAAACATGGAAGACTAGGTGTACACATGAAGATGGATGGAACTCCAATTTGTAAGCCATGATTCCAATCATTTGTAAAACCTTATAGGGCCCATAATGTTTGGGTGCTAATTTATTGTCCTTATTTTGTTGCTTGAAGGACATCTATTTATATGGTTGTAGCCTTAAAAATATGTAATACCCCACTATTTGGACATGCATTTAACCATAGAGGAGAATAGGAGATCTAAAAGCAGTGGTGGTGTCAAAAGACATCGTTGCATTCAAGCACACACACATTCCATGAGAGCGTAGAGAGATCTCTCTCAATGATAATAGATTGATCCATAAGGTTCATCTATAAATAGGTTTTGGTCATGGACCAAACCAACAATCACAGGATGGAGTTGGTTGTACATGTCCATAAAAAGTGGATTTGGGATCCGAAGTGGGAAAGTTCAGCCAATAATTTAGTCGGCTACTGACATAAAGAATTGGTGAACTCACTTAACTGACAAGGTCAGGTTTACGATGGAACCCAATGTTCCAACACCCCTCATAAACTTAGCTTGGAGGAAAATAAATTACACAAATTTTCCCCTGAATTTGTTTTGACTGCAAAAGCTGATCAAAGATGGTACATCAACACTCCTGAAGAAGTCTGATCACCATCAACACTAATAAAGGAAAAAATGTAGTCATCCATTGCAAAAATGTTGTCCAAACACAATCCCAGTCGGTTAGTTGACTAGACAACAAGACAACACAACATAGTTGATCAATCAACTAGAGAAGAAATGCACCAAGATAATCAATCTCTGTCAATCCACCAGTCTATGCTAATGCAGACAATATTTGTATCCAAATAATTTATGTATAAGGTACAATAGCTCCTAAAAGCATAGTCGAACATGGTTTGGTCAATCTCAACAAATCCAATTCTATTCAATAGGTATACATCACTTGGGTTTATGCAAAACAACTACAACTGCTCCCCCTTTAAACATAGCAGAGGGAATCGATAAGGAGTAGCAACAATTCTAGTTGAAAACACCAGTCAATGAACAACAAGTAGTGATGCAGACTAGGCTAGAGATATTGACCGCAAAATATCTACAAGTGGTTATGTTTTTAACTTATTTGGTGGAGCAATCAATTGAATGAACAAGAGGTAGGCTATAACTGCTATCAACTACAAAAGTTGAGTACATGGTAGCCAATCATGGATGTAAGGAAGCTAGATGGTTGAAAATATTAAGTTTCAATATTGTTTTTTTTTTCCAGAAAGTAGCGATAATAGGTTGTGACGTCTCAAGTGTGTTTTTTCTAGCAAAGAACCCTACTTATCATTCCAAGACAAAGCATATAGAAGTACAATATMATTTTGTTAGATGCCTGGTTAAATAGATAAAATTATTGTTGGAGAAGGTTTGTACATTGAATAATGTTGTAGATTCATTGATAAATCCTATTAGTATTGAAAGGTTCTCTTGGTGTAGGGAATGAATGGGCATTKTTGCTCCTAGCAACTGATTATATGAATGCTTTCCCTTGCCCCCCTTTTTGCAAAGAAAAAATCAGGAGGGAGAATGTTGGACATGTGTTGTATTCTTTGTAGGTTCCTAGAGCAAAGGGGGTCTAAGGGGTTGTGAGCCCACTCGATTGGGGGGGCACAGAGGGCCAACACCTCCAAGATAAATTTTTTGGGTCCATTTTTTGGATCATGGTTTTTTGGCCCATTGTAAATTAATCCCAGTTAAGGAATTGAGGTTGTAATCTAATCCATGCTAAAAAATTATCGTTTTGGATGTCACATAATACCTATATATGGTATCATGAACAATGAAGTTAATATAAGGATAATTAGAGAGGTACAACTCTCAAATTGACTAGTTTTCCTGATTAAGGGGTTCTAGGGTAAACATTTGTGTAGTGTGTGTGTGTTTGTGTGTGTATTATTGTTATTCTTACGTTTTTAGATTCTTTTACTATCACTTTTATTGCATAGGTTTATCAATCTCTGTAGTGACCTTGGAGGATATAAGGTGGAGAAATAGGAGGTAAGCGAAGTGTGAAGTAAGATGCTCACATTTGACAGAGGAACCTGTTGGATTACTGAGAGAGGGGGTGAATCAATAATAGAGCAATTTAATCCTTTTTAACCATATAATCCAAGTGCTATATCAATGAAGCATTATCATCCAATAACTACAAAGTAAATAAGCAATGAACAAATGAACAATCATACACATACACAGTACATCAGTGTTTTACGTGGAAACCCAAATCAGGAGAAAACCACAGAATGCTTTTTCTTATATGTATTGAAGAATTACATTCATTGGAAGCACCAACTTCCTTTGTTTTCCAACTGCAACTGGAAGGAGGCTCCAACCCCCTAGTTTCTCAGGCTACAACCTGAAGAAGCTCCAACTCCCCAATTCTCTGGCTACAACCATAAGGAGGCTACAACCCCCTATGTTCTCCGGCTACAACCGGAAGGTGGCTACAACCACCTGTCCTTGCCTCGTCCAACCGCCCTGAAGTAGAAGTATAATGATAGAACCACTGTCACACTATCACTATGAGATATACCGCTGTAAAACTGTACCAATAAATCTGAACCATGCATCAACCTGTACCTCAACTTGTAATCAACCTGTACCATAAACAAGTGCATAAACCATGCACCAACCTGTACCAAACAACCTGTAATCAACCTGTACCATAAACAAGTGCATCCAACCATGTACCAAGTATGTACAATTCATGTGTCAACTACTCATCAACTATGACTCATCAATATGTACCAACATCATCAACTATACACCTCATGTATGTGCCAACTCATCAACTACTTGTCTCAACCATGTACTCAACATGTACCTCAACCAAAAGCCCTCATAAATTTCATCATCCAAATCTGATTTGTAGCTCTGTAATAGACCTGGTGTAAATGATCACATTCCTGCAAACCTTCCTTAATTTTAACAACAAGAGACTAGCATTTTCATCAAACTTTTCTTTAGTCTCACATGCCTAGTTTTGGATTAGTCAACAAACCTAACTTGAAGTAATCATAACTTTGTACCTATAATGTATAAATATCTAAAATTGATACACAATGTTCTTCAATGTGTTTTATGCAATTCCTCCAAGTTATGCAATGGCCTTCTATTCTTCACCTTCCCTCAGAATTTCGACTTAGATATCCTTGGTTACCTCAGACACATATAGACATTCAATATGCTCAAGTGTGATTAAAATGAGAGAGCCTTGCCTCTTATTTATACTCTCCAAGTAGCTTCCTTAAAAACATCTTCTAGGTCACTTGATCCACTTTCCTTATTTTAGGGTTAACCCACTTCTAATTTATCCATTAAATTTATGATTGAAATAATTTATTTTGTATTCACTTTGAATTATAATACACTCATCACTTCACTTTATTATTTACCTTTTAAAATCTCTTAAACCACTTTGACTACTTTGACCTTTTAGGGCTTCTAGATGACATATGAGGGTCCTCCAACTTCGTAAGGCCATAACTCTCAAACCGTGAGGAGTTATGTGACATTCCATATACCACCAGAAATGGAATGACATGTACTATCCATCTATAATAATATTACCTTCAAATATAGCAAAAATCATACCGTTATCCATCAAACAAACTTGGGTCCATTACCCAAACCTGGGTTCTCCAACTTCACATGGTCATAACTCTCTAACCCTGAGGAGTTATGTGACATTCTACATACCAGTGAAAATGGAATGACAAGAACTATCCATATAGGATAGTTTCCTTGACAAATTCACTGTCCTTCATATCATTATTCCACAATTAAGCACAAGTTCTCTTACTCTGCAAAGTGTCTTCCCATGAGGGATTTCACCATAAGGGGACCACTTTGGAGTTCATCCATATTTACTTCTTATAAACCATGACAAAAAAATAATGAGTCATACTTACATCAAACAATCTTGGGTCCATTACCCAAACCTTTGTGCTACATAGATTTCTTCAAGGGTTGACGTCAATGACAACCAACCTTAATCAACAATCTCCCCCTTTGGCATTGATGGCAACACTCTGATGCAATACTAAAATCATATCACTCATGCTCCCCCTGGAACCATGCCTCTGTCCTCTGCATCTAATAAATCTCTCCCCCTTTGTCATCAATGGCAAAGGTATCTTTCCATCTGAGGCTTCTCCCCCTGACTGAAATATCCTCTTATGATGCTTCCTCGTGTACATCTAAGAAATATAAGATGAGCATTAAAAAAACATTCATTTTGGAGTAGAAATAACTCCAAGTCTTTGGCGAAGATATTCAAAGGCTTCCTATGGAAGTGGTTTTGTAAAAATGTCTGCCACTTGTTCTTTTGTTCCCACATACTCAACTCTGATGTTCTTTTCTGCAACCTGTTCTTGTAGAAAGTGATACTTGATTGGAATGTGCTTCGTCTTGGAGTGCATCACCGGGTTTTTTGAGATATTGATCGCACTTGTATTATCACAATATATTGGAATGGGCTCATCATACTCAACCTGTATATCTGTCAAAGTTTGTTTCATTCAAAGAACCTGTGTACAACATGTTGCTGCTACAATATACTCTGCCTCGACTGTAGATAGAGATACTGATGGTTATTTCTTGCTTAGCCATGATACCAAACATTCACCTAAGTAGAACGTTGCTCCATTGGTGCTTCGTCGGTCATCAATACAACCTGCTCAATCTGCATTTGTATAGGCAATAAGTGATAGATCTTTTCCTTTTGGATACCATAATCCAAACTCTTCTGTTCCTTTGAGATATCTGAAGATCCTCTTTACTGCTAATACATGTGATTCCTTTGGTGTTGCTTGAAATTGTGCCACGTGTCCAACTGCCTGCATTACATCTGGTTTGGATGCTGTCACATATAGTAAGCTGCCAATCATTGACCTGTATTACCTCTGATCTGTAGACTTTGAATCATCATCTTTGCTCAACTTACAACTGGTTTGCATGGGAGTGATAACTAGTTTGTAATCTTCCATTCCGAACCTCTTTAGCATTTCTCTGATATACTTGGTTTGAGAAATAAAAATTCCTTGGTTTCTTTGATGTATCTGAAGTCCCAGAAAGAAGGATAGTTTTTCAAGTAACCACATTTCAAATTCATTCTGCATGTCTTTTGCAAATTTCTGGCTTAACCTGTCATTATCACTACCAAAAATAATATCATCAACATAAACTTCAATTAATAAAATATTACCTTCACTTACCTTGATGTAGAGGTTGTTGTTTGCACTTCCTTTTCTGAACCCTGCCTGCTGCAGATACTTATCCAGACTGGAGTACCATGCTCTAGGAGTCTGTTATAGACCATACAAGGCCTTCTTTAACTTACACACATAGTCCGTGTTCTCTGACAACTGAAATCCTTCTGGTTGTTCAATCCAGACTTCTTCTTCAAGTTCCCCATTTAGAAAAGCTGATTTTACGTCCATCTGATATACTTTTGCATTTTTGGAGCATGCATAAGCTAAAAGCAAACAGATTGCTTCCATTCTAGCAACTGGGGCAATTGTCTCTTCAAAGTCGATTCCTTCAATCTGTGCATATCCTTTACATACCAATCTAGCTTTGTTCCTTGTAACCTATCCATCTTCATTCAATTTATTCCTGAAAACCCATTTTGTGCTGATCACATTCTTATTCTTTGGTCTTGGAACCAATTCCCAAGTGTCATTTTTCTCCATTTGATCCAATTTT
The DNA here is from genome assembly GCA_032191745.1 of Picea mariana. Lineage (NCBI taxonomy): Eukaryota > Viridiplantae > Streptophyta > Pinopsida > Pinales > Pinaceae > Picea > Picea mariana. The sequence continues at coordinate 139,776 of JASDQU010100432.1, read as the reverse complement.
TCATCCATGGCCTTTTTCCAAAATTCATCCTTGTTGGCTTCTTCAAAATAGTTTGGTTCAATTGTAGATAAGAGTGCTAGGTGTGTTTGTTCTAGTGAATGGATTCATGTTCTAGTCTCAACTCCTACATCTTTGTTTTCGATAATCTGATCTGAAGGATGAATCTTCTGTACTCATTTACTGGGTGTCTTTGGAGACACTTGCTGAATTTACTCTTCTGCTTCTGTCGGATTCTCTTCATCTTCCTCTTCTACTTCCTTCTCATCTTCTGCTTCTTCTTCTATGGGTTGTTTTATTGATTCATTTTCTTCCTTCTATTCTGGTCTGCCTGTTTCATCAATTGTTACGTTTATTCTTTCCACAAGTTTGTTCAATCTTAGATTGTAACACTTGTATGCTTTCCTTGTACTTGAGTAACCAACAAGTACTCCTTTGTCCACACGAGAGACAAACTTTCCCATTCTTCCATCTTCTCTTTTGATGTAGCATTTCCTTCCAAAAACTTTGAAGTGTTGCACATTTGTTGGTCTTCCTTTCCATAGCTCGTAGGGAGTTTTGTCAGTGTTATTTCTGAGCATTACTCTATTTTGAATGTGAACTGATGTATGCACTACCTATGTCTGAAAAATATCTATCAATTTGTAATCCATTTGCATTGTTTGAGTCATTTCCTGTGTAATTATCATCCATTACGATAATGTTCCTTTGTATTTGAACCACTCTATAAACCAATCTATGAATCCATGCTCTCGTCCACCATCGTATATCTATCCAAACTTGCTAAGTGTTCTTACGAATCCATCTCTGTCCATACTGTCCAAGACTCTACTTGCGCAACTGTCCATAATACTAATCCATTTATCATTATACTATCAAACTATACTTCTGCTAACTGATTGCTTTGAATCCGTCTTCTGAAATTTTGCAAGTTGCTCTAAGGATGGTTCTTTGGTCTGTCACAACTATCGCATAGACTCCCCCTATCTAATATTCATATTACTTGGGAGTCTCTAAGCCGGATGGCTCAGAACAATTCCTGCTCTGATGTGTATTCATCATCATCTTCATTGGTAGACTCATCATCATCTTCATGGGTAAATTTATTATCTCTTTGAGCTCTGACTTCATTATTTATGTCTGTGGATTCATCTTTCACTACAATGCCTAAAAGTACAATCTCTTGAACTTGTTCCTTATTCACTTGCCCTTCCTTTCTTTTAGTTATTTTACAAACCTTTTTGTATCTGACATCTTTCTTTTTCTCTGTAGAATTTTCTTCATCTCGTTTTATTGCCAATCTTGCGATCTCTGGCACCTGGTCTTTGTTCACTTGTTCTTCTTGTTTTCTTATCCATACTTTCTTATATCTGATATCAATATTCTCTTTCGAGGAAGTATCAATCATGATTCTACAATCACTTGCCATGTGTCCATAATTATGACATTTGTAACACTCAATGTTACGTGCGGCCACATAAGCACTTCTTGCTTGAACATTTCTTTTATAATCCCTGCAATTTGCAACCTTATGTCCAAAGTTAGTACAATAAAAACAATGACCATAAAACAAATTTGCATACATGGGAGTGAATGATCTTCTTTGTGGCGTAGTCCTTCTGAATTTTTTTCTTGACTGATCATGATCATGATTGAAACTTCTTTGTGGCTTGAAGATGTATCTTTAATAGTTTTCTTAGATTCTGGTTGACCATGATTCCTTCCTTTGATTACTTCTACATAACTCTTTCTATTTTCTTCATTCTTCTTTTCTAGCAATGATGCTTCTCTTCATTCTCTATAACTGATGTGGATGTTTCTGTCTCTTCAACGTTCGTGTTGAGCTTGAAGATTTTACTTCTTAATGCGACAACTTCTTCTTCAAGCTTCTCAACCTTTTCTTTTTTCTTCATTATCTGAGACTTCATGACTTCTTCTGTTCTTTTCGCTTCTTCAAGATGAATTTTTAATGTGATTATTTCTTCTTCAAGTCCTTTCTATTCTTGACCAAACTTTGCCTCAAGCTGGTTTAGATCGTTAGTTATTTCCTTAAGATGATATGTCAATATCTTCTCTCTCATTTCTGCTTCTTCCTTCTGTGCTGCTATGTTAGTTTCCAAACACTGCTTTTGATATTCAAGATTTTCTTCGATCTTTCTGGCTTCTTCTAGCTGAGTTATTAAGTTCGCGATGACCTGTTGGGCTTCTTAAAAAATGTGAACACTTTCCTTTTGTTTCATCAATTCTTTCTTGAGTGAATTGTTTTCTTCTCTTAGTTCATCTGAAGCACTAATCAATTCTTCTTCATAATTGTCTTCCTTTTCAATTATTTTTCCTGTCTCATTTCCTTCATGGCATTCTATTTCAATATGTCCATGTTTTTCACAATTAACACAAAACAACATATCTCTGGTGATTATGTGCTCTTCATCTTCTGAATCTTCTTGACATGGTGAACATAATTCTTCTTGATTTGTATCTGCATCTTCTTTGACATTTTCTGAATTTGTGATGGGTGAAGAATATATGTCATGTAACTTATCCCAAATTTCTTTTGTTAATGAACATTTGCCAACATTTTCTCTTACCGGATTGGGTAATCCTTCCTAGATGAAATCCATTGCTATTTTGTTATTTTTCCTCAATTCCTTCTTGGCTGCAGTCTTTGCCCTTTTTGAACTATCATATCCTGTAACAACTGATAGCCAAATATAATGTCCCTATGCTTGTAAAAATACTTCCGTCCTTATGCTTCACATCTCATACTTAAAACCATTCTGACCATTAAACATTGGTACTCCATTCTCAGAATAATCCATGATCTCCTTCCAGTGGTTAAACTGTTTCCTTAAGGAACTGACCCTGATACCAATTGTTGGATTATTGAGAGAGGGGGTGAATTAGTAATAGAGCAATTTAATCCTTTTTAACCATATAATCCAAGTGTTATATCAATGAAGCATTATCATCCAATAATTGCAGAGTAAATAAGCAATGAAAAAATGAACAATCATACACATACACAGTACATCAATGTTTTACGTGGAAACCCAAATCGGAAGAAAACCACATAATGCTTTTTCTTATATGTATTGAAGAATTACATTCATTGGAAGCACCAACTTCCTTTGTTTTCCAGCTGCAACTAGAAGGAGGCTCCAACCCCATAGTTTCTCAAGCTACAACCTGAAGGAAGCTCCAACTCCCCAATTCTTTAGCTACAACCAGAAGGAGGCTACAACCCCCTATGTTCTCCGACTACAATCGGAAGGTGGCTACAACCACCTGTCCTTGCCCCATCCAAACGCCCTGAAGTAGAAGTAGAATGATGGAACCATTGTTACACTATCACTGTGAGATACACCACTGTAAACCTGTACCAATAAATCTGAACCATGCATCAACCGTGCATCAACCTGTACCTCAACCTGTACCATAAACAAGTGCATCAACCATGCACCAACCTGTACCATAAACAAGTGCATCCAACCATGTACCAAGTATGTACCAATCATGTGTCAACTACTCATCAATATGTACCAACATCATCAACTTTACATCTCATGTATGTGCCAACTCATCAACTACTTGTCTCAACCATGTACTCAACATGTACCTCAACCAAAAGCCCTCATAAATTTCATCATCCAAATCTGATTTGTAGCTTTGTAATAGACCTGGTGTATATGATCACATTCTTGCAAACTTTCCTTAACTTTAACAACAAGAGACTATAATTTTCATCAAACTTTTCTTTAGTCTCACATGCCTAGTTTTGGATTAGTCAACAACCCTAACTTGAAGTAATCATAACTTTGTACCTATAATGTATAAATATCTGAAATTGATATACAATGTTCTTCAACGCGTTTTATGCAATTCCTCCAAGTGTCACTACTTGGAACCTCTCAGAAAATGAGTTATAGCAAAAATGACATTCCTTGCTGAATTTTGGCTTATTATAGAGAGCGACCTTGTAGAGCGTGCCCCACACGGAATATTTGTTGAATTGATCTGAAACTATTACAAAACATACTATAGAATGTACCCTAACCAACACATTTTGTGTCACTAAATTTGGATCTGTTATGTAGAAGTTATGACGTTTTTACCCGAAACACCTGTTTTTGACTAGTTTCAGGACTAGCCACAAACCCTATTTTCCATGGAGTGTAACTCCCAAAATACAACGACCCACAAGCTAAATTTTTTACCACAGATACTTAGATATGTTTATCAATGTCATAGCAATTTCACAGTCTGAATAATTATAGAAAAAAAGTTATAGCGAAAATGGTGAGATGACCTGTAAATAACATACCTTAGAAAGCACCATCAAAAGAATTTATCCTTCCTTGCATTTCAGCCTTCTTTTCTTCACCTTCCCTAAGAATTTTGGCTTAGATACCCTTGGTTACCTCAGACACATATAGATATTCAATATTCTCAAGTGTGATTAAAATGAGAGAGCCTTGCCTCTTATTTATACTCTCCAAGTAGCTTCCTTAAAAACATCTTCTAGGTCACTTGGCCCACTTTCCTTATTTTAGGGTTAACCAACTTCTAATTTCTCCATTAAATTTATGATTGAAATAATTTATTTTGTATTCACTTTGAATTATAATACACTCATCACTTCACTTTTTATTTACCTTTTAAAATATCTTAAACCACTTTGACTACTTTGACCTTTTGGGGCTTCTAGATGACATATGAGGGTCCTCCAACTTTGTAAGGCCATAAATCTCAAACCGTGAGGAGTTATGTGACATTCAATATACCACCAGAAATGGAATGATATGTACTATCCATTTATAATAGTATTACCTTCAAATATAGCAAAAATCATACCGTTATCCATCAAACAAACTTGGGTCCATTACCCAAACCTGGGTCCTCCAACTTCACATTGTCATAACTCTCTAACCGTGAGGAGTTATGTGACGTTATACATACCACCAGAAATGGAATGACAAGAACTATCCATCTAGGATAGTTTCCCTGACAAATTCACTGTCCTTCATCTCATTATTCCACAATTAAGCACAGGTTATCTTACTCTGCAAAGCGTATTCCCGTGAGGGATTTCACCATAAGGGGACCACTTTGGAGTTCATCCATATTTACTTCTTATCAACCATGACAAAAAAATAATGAGTCATATTTACATCAAACAATCTTGGGTCCATTACCCAAACCTTTGTGCTACGAGGATTTCTTCAAGGGTTGACATCAATGACAACCAACCTTAATTAACAGAACCAACCCTGCTGCAAGTGTTCTGGAGGGCGGGAGGTTGAGCCTAAATGAAAACTCATTGATTGCATAGTTACCTACTAGCTTAAATATGGAGGCTAAAATAGTATATGACCTATTGGAGGGGCCTAGTCGATTACTGGACTATGCCAAGTGGTTGACTAATGTAATAGAGTAAGTTGACTAAATATGTAGTTGACTCGGTAGTCTAGTCGATCAACCGACCATGTAGTTATGATAGTTACAACTGAAGCAAGACTTTGAGGTCGGGAGAGATGGTGGGAGGTCTCTTAGGCCATGTAAACATCATCACATATTGTATTAATGGAATATACTAAGTGAGTACATGAACATAAATGTGTGAAAAAAGTAAATAATAAGAGTTTGGGTGAGTCAAATGAATGATTAGTTAGAGCATGTCAAACAAATCCAACATTCTCCTGATTATATAAATACTCATGAAGATGGACTAAGAACTTGGTTGGTTGACCTTCCCACATAAATATCTAGAGTATTTACATGTGTATTTGTTGCAATGTAGTTGCTTTCTTTAATGTGTATTGAAACCCTCATTTCAACATGAACCCTTGAAATCAAAATAAATTTCATTGAGTTTTATAAGTTCAACATTATCAATGACATTGAGGTGATGTGGCTACCTTTGAGTTTGCAATGTGATCCTTAATTAACACCCACTTGTTACCCTATTTATGCAATCCCTTGCATTTGTTTGTGGACCTCACATGATTTAAGATTTGTTTTAATTTAATGGTAGGGTTTGTGGGGGATTCTTAACATCATGCAAAACATAAAGTGCCCAATCTATCTGAATTCTTAGACCACAAAAATTATGAAATGGGACTAATTCAAATGTCAAGTCTGTCAATATACTACACAAGACCAAACACATAGTTTGAATTAGCTAGAGTTTGAACAAAAAAGGTTTAGAGAATAAACTCAAATAATTCACCAGATATGGAGCTAGTATTGCATAAGAAAAGTAAAATAAAGAACTTGTACTCTGCCCAAGTTTTCATTCTTCCTTTTAGCTATTTTATGCACATGAGATTCTACCACATGGCTTCATCTCAAGGACCTAAGTGGTTTTCATGACTTGTGCATTTTTTTTGCTCATAACATTAAACCAACCTAGCTCCATGGAATTGAAATATTTGTGAAGTATAATTGAATGGGAATCGAGTTCGTGGAGAAGCCTATGCAACATCATTGGTAAACAATGGAGTTCTAAATCATCTCGGATTTGTGGACCTGAAATAATTTAGAATCCATTAAATTTGGCCTTGGGTCTATGGAGGGGCTTGTGCATATCACAAAACAAATGAGATAAACCCCCCTACATCCATGTATATGAAATATTCTTAGAGTATCCTTAGAGTGTGCATAGAGGATGAAATATCCCCAAGACTATGGACCTAAAACCCTTACAAACCCCATTCAAAAGACATAGAACACTTAGAATATTTGTTTGAATGGAAAGTATTCTTTACATATTCAAGAGCCTAAGATCTCCACTACCACATGGGATCCTCTAAATTCTTTGCATATTATAATAGCTAGGACTTTGTTGATGTCACTCTACCACATGGAAATATCTCATGATTAAGATATCCTCCAATTATGATAAATGGCACCATCAATGATGACATGGCACTATCTGATCTTGCCACGTGTCTCTCCATCGTTGGTCCCAATTAGCTCGATCATGCAAACTTATTCCCTTCCTTGTGGACTTGAAGCATTATAAAATCCATAAAATCCGAGGATGGTTCCACTAGAGGGGAAAATTTTTCCCCACTTCCCAATGATCTAGAATCGGATCCAGAAGCCTGACAGGGCTTAAAAATGCTCAAAAATGAAAGTGCTCAGAATCTGACGAAACCAACACCATTGCGTCCGTCTCGTCTTCCTGATTCCGGCCATATATTTACTTCGTCAAATGAGCTTCGTATGAGAAAGATATCGCGTTCTGTCCAAAAACCCAAACAGGCAAAAAAAAAGGGGATGACTGTACAGTCTGTACAATGCCACATGGCATGCTGATTGTATAGTCCGTACGGTCGTACAGATGACATGGAAACTCCTGGAGATGACACATGGTAGTTCCTGGAGACGACACATGGCAGGTGATGTGGCGTACGACAGACAATTGGACCAATCTATGAGTGACACATGTCACCATTGTAAGGGTGACACGTGGCACAGGATGACATCAGCAGCTGACTGGGAAGGTACGGTGGCAGGGTATGTGGCAGACACGTTGGACATCCAACATTCAAAACTTGGAAATTTGTGGTTGGTTGTTGATGTGCTACGTGGCACCCTGTGGTTGGTTCGTCGTTTGTGTAAAAGTTTATGGATTTCCCCAGGGTCGAACCCCCGACCTCTCCTCTGGGAAACGGACTGGTAGGAACGGGCTAATCGCCTGCTCCAATAGTAGTTCTTATTATGTATGCGGCAAAGAATTTATTTAATTTTATTAAAAGGATTAAACGGAGGCGGAAAGGGCTGGGGCTTAGCCCCAGCCCACGGTATGTTATTTGATATATGACTGTTCCATATAACCGGGAGCGCATGGCTTACCATATGCACGAGGGTTTGGATAGGGCCTAGCCCTTGGACCCCATGCCAGCATGTAACCACCACCATAGGACCAGGGGTCTATCCATCAAATAAGGCACGGGGAGGTTATACATTATAGCTGTGGACCTATGCAAGCGCCCCACGACCAGGAGCTAGCGCAGGGGAAGGGCCAGCGCATAGCCCGAGGGGCTAGCGCTCGGCCACATGGCCCGATATGAACAGAAGCACTCACAAGCTTGGGGAATGCGCCTAATTTTAAACAAAAATGGGTTTTTGAATATGGTATTTGATTTAATGCCTGTTTTTAATGGATTTTGGTCATTTTTGGGAGATATTGGGCATTTTTGGAGCCCAAATTTTGGGAGGAAGTTGGAGATGGATAACCAACTTCAGATCTATATAAAACAGGCCTGTTTGAGGCCATGAAAGATAGTCAGGGACAGTCAGAGTAGATTTATGCTGAAGGGAAGCCAAGCCAAAGCCATTTTTATGCAGGGAAGCTATTGAGGAGTAGACGCTTGCGGGCCATTTCTGGGAGCTCCAGACGTCCGTTTTGCGTGCCATTTTCTTTGCAGGGTTCTAGAGATCTGGAAGAACATGAACAGATCAGTCTTGTATCAAATTGGAATTGTTGCGATGTACTTTTGATATTTTGAACATAAATAAAGAAGCCTGCCCCACAGAGACAAAGGCCCGGAGACATAGGCAAAGTTGTGCTGAACTCCGTTATCAATTCTCGTGTTATGGTTTGTTGTCTATTATTTCATTTCAGATCTGCATATGTGTATATGGCTGTCATAATTCCTCTCTTTTCCTCATTCTTTCATTAAGCTTCTCAATTGGATAATTAACGCATGCAAAATTAAAACTCAACCATAGTCATTAAAAGATCCTACGGATCAAGTGGTATTAGAGCTAGTTGACGTTTGGATTTGAGTTTTGCATGTTAACCAGGGAAAAGCTACAGCGTGGTGAAGGTG
>JASDQU010100432.1:82952-93553 GCA_032191745.1 Picea mariana | reverse complement strand
GAGGGCTTTCACCATAAGGGGACCACTTTGGAGTTCATCCATATTTACTTCTTATCAACCATGACAAAACAATAATGAGTCATATTTACATCAAACAATCTTGGGTCCATTACCCAAAACTTTTTGCTACGGGGCTTTCTTCAAGGGTTGACATCAATGACAACAAACCTTAATCAACACACAGAGCACGTCAAAGGAGCGCAAGATATGAAGAAACTGCAGGCAGAACTCATGGCTGCACAGACTCAGAAAACAGGTGTGCTAAGCTCAAATGGAACCGCTCCAGGAGTGGGCAGTAGAGGTCATTGCACAGACAAAAGATGCAAAGAAGAACAAGGCACAAACTCAAGCAGAGTGTGTGGGTATGGTCAGCAATGAGATTGCAGTATAGGTATTGGACACACTCAAGGAGAATACCATGTAGGCCCAAACAAAAGCAAAGGAGCCCACAGAGAAGTTCCACACAATCACAAGAGAGATCGACGAAGCGCACAAATTTTAGGTGGCTCGGGACAAGCCACATGTCAGTGTTGGGGGCATGTTAGATGCGGGCCAAATCAGGAAGAAAGGCTATTTTTGGAAGAAAAACATGCAAGAGGAAAAAGACAGTTGGAAGGAAAAGCAACACGCACGCATGCATGGAAGACCTAACGATGCTAGGCTTATGTTTTTTATAATACATTGTAATGTTTGATGAGCCAAAGATATAAATAAGTGGTACTGAGAGGAAGAGAATTGTAAGGACTATATAAGTCATTAAGTTGGTGAGCTAGAGAAGGCATGAGCGACTCAATCCCAAGGGTTAGATCGTAGGTTGAGGAGCCTGGTGCAATCTAGTCATCCTTGTAGGGATCGAGGAGCCTTTGGGGAAGAAGAAGAACTAAGATTGTAACCACGCGCGACGTGGGAAAGTTCCAAACTATAATAAAATCATGAGAGCCAGATCTTTGTGGACATAGCCCAGGAGGGGGTGAACCACGGTAACACATTGTTATGTGACTGAATGAATGTATCTTTTCATCTGATTATTTGATGAATGTTGAATGAATGAAGTAAGTAAGTAGATCTGGTATTTTACATGCATGCATAGAATGAATATTATAACTATATGTTAAATGGACTGAATAAAGGTTTCGGCGTACAAACACAGATCTCGCTCAATCCTAGGTTGCAAACATCTGAGTATTGTAGCCACCCATAGAGTTATCTCGGGTGAGACTGCATAGTGCACTCCATGTACTGTGTTTCCTTCTGGGTTACCAGAGGGGTTGATAGTCTTTAAGGGCTTTTGTTGGGAATCTTGTTAGTTCTGAACCAGGGTCAATATGTAATGGTCAATGAGAAACATGATCCCTCCAGACCAATAAGAGTAGACCGATAAAGGGAATAAACCAACAGGTACAAAGAAATATATTGATGATTAGGAAGAAATTGGATGAATAGGATGTTCATGAACCAACGACCATGTGCATCTCTCGTGTGCACCAGATGTAAGTAGTACACAAAAGAGACCATCTGACTAGCAACCAATAGTGAAAACTAATTACAAAGGCGAGGAAACCACCAATAGGGTATAATGGAATTAAAGACACTACATGAATCTCAATGCATGAATAGATTTATTTTCGTTAAACACAAGGAAAACCCCCCAGTCAACGACCATTGGATCAGTGTCATCTGTTGGGTTCAAGGTCACCTACCAATGATGAAAGTAGGCCCAGGGTGCAAGGTAGAACAATAGCTTCATGTGATTATGAGATTCACTTGTAAGGGGATGGCCGACATGAAAAGTCAAGAGTTCTGAAGAATGGTCAACATATGCTTATACTTCCTTTGAACAAGAGCATGATATGGATGGACAATGCATGCAGCATAGACTTAACACTAATCATTGACAAAAAATTGTGACGCGGGAGGAATCAACAAACTCTCCATAGGGACTGGAAGAATAACCAGTCGGAAGAGAAAAATTTAAGTAACAAGTTTAGATTCCTAAGGCCATCCTAAACCCAAACCTTGGATGAAATGGAATTAATAATTTGTGTTTTGTTCAAAGGCGACACAACTACTACCGATAGGAGATAATATTCTCTTCCCGCCTGTATTTTTTTTTTCTTTCATACTAAAAGAAATGTTATGATAAAATAGAGTAAATAAGTGTCATGAGTAAGAAACTAGTTCCACGTAGTGGAATATACCTATGCTCAATGCATGGGAACGCATTCAATCCATGGACACTCGGGGGGATGTTTCCTCTTCGCGTAAAGGGTATTAGGATTCAAAGGATATATGGAAGGCACTGCTTGGATAATGCTGAGAATTGTTGGGGAAAGAGGCTTATAACAAGAAAGCGGGAGCCGACATTAGGCTCAACAATGCAAGTAGGATAATGGGATGCAATCACAACATAACTCCAAAAGTGTCATTTTTCGTAAACTTAGTCTCCTAGGCCCAAAAAAGTATAAAACGATACCATGGAGAACTCTTATAGCCAATGGTGACTAGAGTATTCCTCTTTCGTAATTAGTCTATTTGGTCCAGAAAAGGGTTAAAATTATACCGAAATAGACGTCCTTTCAAATCCATTTAATGAGTGTGAAAGAGACAAGTTCACTCGACAATCTTTTTCATTTTTTAAGGAGTCGAAAAAGAGCTTAACTAAGACTCATCGAGAGTCCCATAGGTAGTGGTCAAAATGGGATTGAGTAAGAGTAAAGAGGTGCTAACGCAAACTCATAGATGGGATATAAGGGACTCTCTAGCCTAATACATAACTTACAACATGGGTGCCAAAATGCAAAGGGGAGCTAAGCTAGGACACCCATGGAAAGTAGGCTCTACCACGTGAATTACAACACTTCTAAACAAGAAAGAAGGTTTAGTGTTGCAACTCAGTGGGGTCGATCCTAAAGTAAAATGATATAAGAAACAAATAATGCAACAATGCATGGAGGGAAAAATCTAACGTATAGGCCAGTTTCGAGATCATGACCTGTCAGCATGGATGTAATGTCCCTTTCCAAATAGGAGCTCCAAAGAGGAGGCTTAATGGTCTAAACCGCCCCGTTAGACTATAGCCAAGGCCAGAAAAGGGGTAAAAATGATTACTAGAGGTCACTCCAGTCAAAGGTGTTATGTTCGGAAAGTGACATTGAGCTACAAGTGGTTAAAAGCGCTTTTAATCCATTGTGAGCTAAAAATAGAATAAACGAGCTAAATTTGGAAGTCAAAAGTGAATTGGGGTTTCAGCAGTGAATTAGGGTTTAGAAAAGCTATAAGAGAAGGGTAAGTGACCTAATTCATCATTGTAATGCCCAAAAATATATCTAAACATCCTTATCCTCATAAGCAATTTATTTCTTAACTAAGACAATACCTATTCAGTATAATATTGATATTCATACCAGCGACTTCAGCAATTTAGATTCATCAAATATTAACGAATTCATAGCAGAATAAATAAATGCATAATTCAACAGGGTACCTGGTTCTGATGTTATTCCCGTTGCCAGCTGCCTTGCTGCTGCTGCTCTCCTGCTACCTGCTACACAGCCCAGTCCTGTTGCAAACACAGAAAAATTTCCCAGAACTATTGTCCACCCTGCCAACTAGGAANCATAAGCAATTTATTTCTTAACTAAGACAATACCTATTCAGTATAATATTGATATTCATACCAGCGACTTCAGCAATTTAGATTCATCAAATATTAACGAATTCATAGCAGAATAAATAAATGCATAATTCAACAGGGTACCTGGTTCTGATGCTATTCCCGTTGCCAGTTGCCTTGCTGCTGCTGCTCTCCTGCTACCTGCTACACAGCCCAGTCCTATTGCAAACACAGAAAAATTGCCCAAAACTATTGTCCACCCTGCCAACTAGGAAAACGACCTAGCTCCAGGATATCTACGGATATCCTGGCCCTCCGAGCCCAAAACCTCTAGCAACTCGGTGTCTGCCTGATCAATATGTCACAACCAGCAAATCCCGTGTCTCAATCTGAGCACACCAATCTCACAGCCCCTCTCGGCTCTCTGCAATACTCAGAACTCTCCAAACTCATGGTCAACTTCCCCGTATATTCCTCCTCCTCTCAACTCCTTCCCCCCCCTTATTCCTCCTTCACCACCTTCCTTTCATTTACTCCCCTACCTAATACCTTATCCCATTTTTAATTATCTTATCCACTCATTAAATATCTTATCCATTCATTAAATATCTTATATCTTCTCGGGATTCTTATGTGATCCTTTCTTGTATACGTAACTTAATTTAAAGTTATATTTTATTCTCCACCTTTATTTAATACTTAATTAATTAATGAATTAATTAATATTTAAATGAATCATTAACCATCGTGACTAACTCATTAATAATAATCAATTAGAATTGTTATTTTAAGACATAAATGTATTTTAGCTAATATTTTAGGATTATATTATTAAATTAATTATACTTAATACTCAAGGGTCGTTACAATCATTATGCATATTATGAATTGTCATTGAGGAGAGAGGCACATCTCAAGAGAGATAGTTCAGTGGATTCCAGGAGGAAGACACCAGTTGGATGATTTCGGTGTTGAGAGACACACCCTAGTCACCGGGAAGAACACACAAGTCTTCCATCATTCTTCAACAGTAGTTACACATGGTCCAGCAACAAGGGCGCACTTATCCAGGGTGAGGGCGCAACTCTTGAGGAGGTTTAGTGGATCAACTTGTCCCATCCAAGGAGACTTCAGAGATTCCCCTCTGACCAAGTTGAGAGGAAGGAAAGGTGCATATTTCACCTGGTACCTCATCAGATTCTGATGGAGGAATCATTTGGGGCTCATTTTCCAGAGTTGGGAGTGCAACACTTTTGGCGGACACATTCGGGGTTCTCGAGTGATCATCATATCAGATCCAAGGAAACCCTTTCGACCCATTTCCCAATAGGCTAAGGCGATCATTTTGAGATACATCTCAACCGATTCCAATGGTGGAATCACTAGGGCACATTTTTCCAGTGAGAGAGGGGCGCATTCCCCTAGGGGGATCCATCCAGGGTCCAGACACACCAGGGGTCGGTCAGTCATCAGGACTGAGAGCTAGAGAAGGGCACACCATTTGGGACAGTTTCTAGGCCATTCCAAGAATTTTAGCCACCAGGGCAAACTTTCCCGACTTTCGGCAGTTATCGTGCGAGCTGCCATGGTTCTAGCTCATCCATTGACCCCACAGTACTCATATATTATCGGGTATTATCTTTTAGTTTGCTTATTGTATTCCAGCTAAGATCCTTTTTTCATTTGATATTGCCATGTGATTCACTTTATTTAGCCACATTCAACATGTGTACTCCGCAGAGATATCATAATATAAACTTTGCAGTCTTTGTCACATTTGTTATTTGTATGATCATTTATATGGTGTAAACCATTGATCCTACACACACATTAGTAGCATTTCCTAGACTATCCAAGCCAGGAACATTATAGTGGTATCTGAGCTTCAATCATGCCTGCCTATGACTAAAGATGATGAGTGCAGCAGAAGACCCAGAGGGTCATGAGCACGTAGGTGATGAATATGTCACTTACAACAGACGTAAGGAAAGAAGGTCTAGGCCTGAATTTCCTCCTTTATCACCCATCTCAGAGGAAGAGGAAGAGGCGTATAGGTAAGTAGAGAGAGGGGAAAAGCGTGAGGCTGAGCGTGAGGTAGAGAGGATGCTAGGTGACATATATGAGCGACTAGAGGGAAGTGGTAAGTCCCCCATGGAGCCAGAGGCAACCTTCATGCAGGTTATCAGTGATATGGTAACTAGTCAACAGACCATGACCCAGTACTTGGCACAGATGGTTGATAGATTGGCTATAGAGGGCACCTCGGGCACACAAGCCCCAAATGCAGCACAGGGGAACTCGGGGGCAGGCAGTAGACCCCAGTCTCCTACTCGCACATACGCCTCTTCGAGTAGGATTCCCAGACCTTTGTTTCCCAGTTTCTAGAGGACATCCCCAGTAGCAGCACAACTACAAATAGCACAGAGGCCACCCACTCATGCAGAGGACATTGTAGAGTACAGGAGGGAGTATGCATCATTGGGCCATGACTTCCATCAGGACATGACCCCAGTTGAGTACTATGGGCTCAGACTCAAGAACCACCCTAGAGATCCACAGAGAGGAGGACCACAACAGCAACAGGGGCATAACATTGATTTCATCCAGAAACTTGGTAAGTTCACCATACCTTGTTTCAACGAATCGTCCAAATGCACTGCCAGATCTTGGGTATAGAATCTAGACACATACTACAAGCTCAACCAGATGACTGAGACAATGGCCATTAGTTTCACCACCTCACACTTGGAGGGTGAGGCACATGAGTGGTGGCATCATGGACTGGTGACATTGGGTCACAGTCACATCACCTCCTATAGGGATTTCACATAGAGACTCATGGAAAGGTTTAACGGGAGGGATCTCGAGATCCACTTCAAGGATCTAGCCTAGTTGAGACAAACTGGCATAGTAGAGGCATTCATCACAAAGTTTCATCGGGTACCCGTGGCAGTGAGATATGTATCAGAGCCCGGGCTGATCATGCTATTCACAGAGGGGATCACAAATCCTTTGAGAGGATGGGTGAAGGCATACAGGCCGCCCACCTTGCAGGATGACATCCTACAAACTCAAGATTTGGCAGACTCAGTGCCAAAGACTAAACCCTTTTCCAAAACCTTCATAATTGGAAGGATAGAGATAGGAAACCATTCTATAGATAATGGAAGGGAAAGGAGAAGTTGGGTGATTAGACAAGGCGAGAGCTTATGAGGAAGAAGCTTTTCTTCAACTATAGAGACCCTTGGGTCCCAGGCCATAGGTGCATGGGCAAGGGAGAGATTCATTATATTGAGGTGGAAGCAGATAGTGTGGACAGTGAGGAGGAGGAGCAGAACAATGGATCCACTAGCTCAGAGGAGGAGTCAGCCCAGGCAGAGGAGCAGCCTCCCCGTAGACCACCAACATCGGCAGGATCCCACCCTCCGGTAGTTCCACAGCCGCTTGAGCAGGATAACAAATGGAAGACAACAAAGGGAGGAGTCATAGCGACCCTTTATGGTGTTCCCAGGTATGATACCCTCCAAATCAAAAGGACTATTCAGGGGCAATGGGAAATCACCCTAATAGATGGTGGGGCCACCCACAACTTCATTTATGTGTCATTACTATCGAGACAGGAACTTCAGACAGAGGAGTTTGAGGGGTTTGATGTTGCAGTAGAAGATGTCCACATAGTGGAGTGTCTAAACAGAGTTTTGAACTTGGAGATAAAGTTAGGAAACTACACAGTGAGAGACACATTTTATGTGGTTGACCTATCTGACACAGATGTGTGGTTGGGAGTCTAGTGGATGATCACCTTGGTAAAAATCACCACCAATTACCAAACCTTGGAGATGGGGTTTAGAGACTGTGATGGGAAAAAGGTTGTTCTGAGAGTTATGTCGACAGGAGCACCCAAGATAGTTTCAACCAAGAGGATGGAGAGGATATCCAGGCATGGGGAGGTAGCATATGTTGCAGAGTGCTTGATCACTATGTGGAAGGATTATGAGGGTCAACAATAGTATCATACAGAGATCAAGAATTTGTTGGGACGACATTAGCAAGTTTTTGGGTCGATTCCACCAGGGAGACCACCTGATAGGGGTTTGAGCACACCATTGAGTTGGAGTAGGGGGGAAAACCTATGATCATACCCCCCTATTATCATCCTAGGAGGTTCAAGGATGAGATAGATAAATAAATCAAGGAATTTCTAGCAGTGGGACACATCAGACCGAGCAGCAGCCCATTCACCTCTTCAGTTGTCTTAGCTCTGAAGAAGGATGGCACCATGAGGATGTGCATTGATTACCATGCCTTGAACAATAAAACCATCAAGAACCGATATCCTATCCCATGCATTGACGAATTGATGGATGAATTGCATCTGGCAGTTTTCTTCTCAAATATTGATCTACACTCTGGGTATCATCAGATCAGCATCTAAGAGAAGTACATAGAGAAGACGACATTTTGAGTTCCTAGTTATGCCATTTGGGCTAACCAATGCACCTGCTACATTCCAGTCTTGCATAAACCACATATTCAGAGATTAGTTGAGGAAATCAGTCTTGGTTTTCTTCGACGACATCTTGGTCTACAGCAAGACATGGCAGGAGCACATGAGGCACCTGGATGAGGTATTGAGAATCATGGAGGCACGGTCATTATATGCCAAAGAGTACAAGTGTGAGTTCGGTATTACAGATCTGCTTTACTTGGGCCACATCATCATTACACAGGGGGTACAGGTGCACCAAGAGAAGATTAGGGACATTCTGGATTGGCCAAATCCTAGGAATCTGACAGAGTTGAGGAGTTTCTTCGGGTTGTGCAGCTATTACAAGAGGTTTGTCTGGGGTTTTTCTCAGCTTCGAGCACCACTAAAGGATCTTACCAAGCATGGGGCTTCAATCTAGATAGAGGAGTCACATAAATCCTTTGATCACATGAAGGAATTCATGGGCACATGTCCAATGTTGGCATTACCATACATCACCTTTCCATTTGTACTAAAGTGTGGCACATCCAACGAGGGTATCGGGGTAGTTTTCATGCAGGGACGACACCCCATTGTATTCAAGAGCAGGAAGCTCAGTCATCCCGACAGGTTTTACTCCATTTATGACAAGGAAATGTTGCCAATCATGCATGCCTTGACCAAATTCTGGCAATATTTGGTGGGCAGCAAATTCATGGTCAAGACAGATCACAATAGCTTGAAGTATTTCCTTGAGCAGAAGGACCTTAATGAGTGCCAGCAGAAATGGGTGATGAAGGTATAGGCATTCGACTTCAACATAGATTATGTCAAGGGGAAGAAGAACATTGTGGTTGGTGCACTATCGAGGAGACATGCGACATGTTCTTTGATGGAGATTTCAGCAGATTGGAAATCCCACTTGTTAGTGGAATATTCCAAGAACACGTTCTCTTGTGAGGTTATGGATGGGAAGATAAAGGATGATAAGTACAGGGTCATTGACGATGACATATTCTATAAGGACAGAGTCTACTTGGTGCCAGATTCGGGGCTCAAGAAGAATATCCTCACAACAATTCATGATTCACCACTAGCATGCCATCAAGGGTTTTTCAAAACCTACAGACAGATCAGGGTGAGGTTCTCAAGGAAGAGCCTCAAATAGGATGTTATGAGACATGTCAGTGAGTGTATGACTTTCTAGCAGAACAAGTCAGAGCATGCTCTTCCAACATGGCTACTTCAGGCACTCACCATTCCAGAGAAGAAATGGTAGAGTATATCATTGGACTTCATCACAGGCCTACCCAAGGTCCAGGGTAAGGAATGTATCTATGTAGTGGTCGATAAATTGACCAAGTTTTCTCACTTCTATGCCTTACCGATAGAGTACAGCGTAGTTCAAGTAGTCGATCTATTCTTCAGGGAGGTCTTCAGACTTCATGGGTTGCTGAGAAACATCGTCAGTGACTGGGACAGTCGGTTCATATGGACATTCTAGAGAGAGTTGTTTCAGTTGGTGGGGATAGAGCTAATTCCCAGCACCAGCTAACACCCTCAGACAAATGGGAAGACTAAGATTGTCAACAAGTGGGTTGAAGGATATTTGAGGAACTACGTAGGTGGACAGCAGAGAACATGGGTAAAGTGGCTACATTTAGGAGAGCATTTCTACAACACCACTTTCCACATGTCCATTGGTATGACACCCTTCGGAGCATTGTACAGATATGATGCTCCCACTTTGGTAGAATTGGTTTTCAGGGAGAGAAGAGCTCCCAAGGCCAAGGATTGGATCAAAGAGAGTCAGGAGATTATCAAGTTGTTGAAAGAGAACCTACAGATGGCACAGAACCAATAGAAGATGAGTGCGGACAAGCACAGGATAGAGCACAGCTTTGAGGTTGGGGATTTGGTTTTCTTGATACTCCAACCTTACAGACGGTCATCTCCGAAGAAGAGTGGGGCTGAGAATATCAAGCCCAGATTTTATGAGCCTTACAAGATCATGCGCCGAGTAAGCAAGGTTTCTTATGAGCTAGAGATTCCAGAGGGGAGAAAGGTTCATAACGTGTTCCATGTATCTTCCCTCAAAAAGGAAGTGGGATAATTCATTAGCACATCAGAGGAGCTTCCCCCATTAGATGAGGAGGGATAGTTGGAGTTGGTTCCGGAGGAGGTTTTGGAGTTTCGGGAGCGGAAATTGAGGAGCAGGGTCATCAGAGAGTGTTTGATCAGATGGAGAGGGCTTCCAGTGGTGGATGCTACTTGGGAGAGCGAGAAGGTGTTGCAGCACTCTGGATTGGTATTGCTTGAGGACAAGCAATTTCAGGAAGGGAGGACTGTAATGTCCCTTTCCAAATAGGAGCTCCAGAGAGGAGGCTTAATGGTATAAACTACCCAGTTAGACTATAGCCAGGGCCATAAAAGCAGTAAACATGGTTACTAGAGGTCACTCCAGTCAAAGGTGTTATGTTCGGAAAGTGACATTGAGCTAAAAGTGGTTAAAAGCGCTTT
>JASDQU010100432.1:55708-74655 GCA_032191745.1 Picea mariana | reverse complement strand
CACAGATGGTTGATAGATTGTCTATAGAGGGCACCTCGGCCACACAAGCCCCACATGCAACACAGGGGAACTCGGGGGCAGGCAGTAGACCCTAGTCTCCTACTCGCACATACACCTCTTCGAGTAGGATTCCAATATCTTTGTTTCCCAGTTTCCAGAGGGCATCCCCAGTAGCAGTACAACTACAGATAGCACAGAGGCCACCCACTCATGCAGAGGACATTGTAGAGTACAGAAGGGAGTATGCAGCATTGGGCCATGACTTCCATCGGGACATGACCCTAGTTGAGTACTATGGGCTCAGACTCAGGAACCACCCTAGAGAGCCACAGAGAGGAGGACCACAACAGCAACAGGGGCATAACATTGATTTCATCCAGAAAGTTGGTAATCTCACCATACCTTCTTTCAACGGATCATCCAAATGCACTGCCAGATCTTGGGTATAACATCTAGACACATACTACAAGCTCAACCAGATGACTGAGACAGAGGCCATCAGTTTCACCACCTTACACTTGGAGGGTGAGGCACATGAGTGGTGGCATCATGGACTGGTGACATTGGGTCACAGTGGCATCACCTCCTATAGGGAGTTCATAGAGAGACTCATGGAAAGGTTTGACGAGAGGGATCTCGAGATCCATTTCAGGGATCTAGCCTAGTTAAGACAAACTGGCATAGTAGAGGTGTTCAGCACAAAGTTTCAGCGGGTACCAATGGCAGTGACATATGTATCAGAGGCCGAGTTGATCATTCTATTCACAGAGGGGATCACAAAGCCTTTGAGAGGATGGGT
Source organism: Picea mariana (assembly GCA_032191745.1). NCBI lineage: Eukaryota > Viridiplantae > Streptophyta > Pinopsida > Pinales > Pinaceae > Picea > Picea mariana. The sequence continues at coordinate 73,856 of JASDQU010100432.1, read as the reverse complement.
GAAGGCATACAGGCTACCCACCTTGCAGGATGCCATCCCACAAACTCGAGATTTGGCAGACTCAGTGCCAAAGACTAAACCCTTTTCCAAAACCTTCGTACCCGGAAGGATAGAGACAAGAAACCATTCTATAGAGAATGGAAGGGCAAGGAGAAGCTGGATGATTACACGAGGCGAGAGCTTATGAGGAAGATTCTTTGCTTCAACTATAGAGACCCTTGGGTCCCAAGACATAGGTGCATGGGAAAGGGAGAGATTCATTATATTGAGGTAGAAGCAGATAGTGTGGACAGTGAGGAGGAGGAGCATAATAGTGGATCCACTAGCTCAGAGGAGGAGTCAGCCCGGGTAGAGGAACAGCCTTCCTGTAGACCACCGACACCGACAGGATCCCACCCTCCAGTAGTTCCACAGCCGCCTGAGCAGGATAACAAATGGAAGCCAACAAAGGGAGGAGTCATAGAGACCCTTTCTGGTGTTCCCAGGTATGATACCCTCCAAATCAAAAGGACTATTCAGGGGCAATGAGAAATCGCCCTGGTAGATGGTGGGGCCACCCACAACTTCATTTATGTTTCATATCCATCAAGAATCGATATCCTATCCCGTGCATTGACGAATTGATGGATGAATTACATCTGGCAGTTTTCTTCTCAAATATTGATCTACGCTCTGGGTATCATCATATCAGCATCCAAGAGAAGGACATAGAGAAGATGACATTTCGAGTTCCTAGTTATGCCATTTGGGCTAACCAATGCACCTGCCACATTCCAGTCTTGCATGAACCACATATTCAGAGATTAGTTGAGGAAATAAGTCTTGGTTTTCTTCGACGACATCTTGGTCTACAGCAAGACATGGTAAGAGCACATGAGGCACCTGGATGAGGTATTGAGCATCATGGAGGCGCAGTCATTATATGCCAAAGAGTCCAAGTGTGAGTTCGGTATGATAGATCTACTTTACTTGGGCCACATCATCATTGCACAGGGGGTACAGGTGCACCAAGAGAAGATTAGGGCCAATCTGGATTGGCCAAATCCTAGGAATGTGACAGAGTTGAGGAGTTTCTTCAGGTTGTGCAGCTATTACAAGCGGTTTGTCCGAGGTTTTTTTCAGCTTCAAGCACCGCTGAAGGATATTACCAAGCATGGGGCTTTAATATGGATCGAGGAGTCAGATAAATCCTTTGATCACATGAAGGAATTCATGGGCACATGTCCAGTGTTGGCATTACCAAACTTCACCTCCAACGAGGGTATCAGGGCAGTTTTCATGCAGGGAGGACACCCCATTGTATTCAAGAGCAAGAATCTCAGTCATCCCGAGAGGTTTTACTCCATTTATGACAAGGAAATGCTACCAATCATGCATGCCTTGACCAAATTCAGGCAATATTTGGTGGGCATCAAATTCATGGTCAAGACAGATCACAACAGCTTGAAGTATTTCCTTGAGCAGAAGGACCTCAGTGAGCACCAGCAGAAATGGGTGACGAAGGTACAAGCATTCGACTTCAACATAGATTATGTCAAGGGGAAGAAGAACATTGTGGTTGGTGCACTATCGAGGAGACCTGCGACATGTTCTTTGATGGAGATTTCAGCAAATTGGAAATCCCACTTGTTAGTGGAATATTCCAAGAACACGTTCTCTTGTGAGGTTATGGATGGGAAGATAAAGGATGATAGGTATAGGGTCATTGACGATGACATATTCTACAAGGAAAGAGTCTACTTGGTGCCAGATTCGGGGCTCGGGAAGAATATCCTCACAACAGTTCATGATTCACCACTAGCATGCTATCAGGGGTTTTTCAAAACCTACAAACAGATCAGGGAGAGGTTCTCAAGGAAGAGCCTCAAATAGGATGTTATGAGACACATCAGTGAGTGTGTGACTTTCTAGTAGAACAAGTCAGAGCATGCTCTTCCAACATGGCTACTTCGGCCACTCCCCATTCCAGAGAAGAAATGGTAGAGTATATCATTGGACTTCATCACAGGCCTACCCAAGGTCCAGGGTAAGGAATGTATCTATGTAGTGGTCAATAAATTGACCAAGTTTTCTCACTTCTATGCCTTACCGACAGAGTATAGCGTAGTTCAGGTAGCCGATCTATTCTTCAGGGAGATCTTCAGACTTCATGGGTTGCCAAGAAACATCGTCAGTGACTGGGACAGTCGGTTCATAGGGACATTCTAGAGAGAGTTGTTTCAGTTGGGGGGGACAGAGCTAATTCCCAGCACCAACTAACACCCTCAGATAGATGGGCAGACTGAGATTGTCAACAAGTGGGTTGAAGGATATTTGAGGAACTACGTAGGTGGACAGCAGAGAACATGGGTAAAGTGGCTACATTTAGGAGAGCATTTCTACAACATCGCTTTCCACATGTCCATTGGTATGACCCCCTTCGAAGCATTGTACAGATATGATGCTCCCACTTTGGTAGAATTGGTTTTTGGGGAGAGAAGAGCTCCCAAGGCCAAGGATTGGATCATAGATAGTCAGGAGATTCTCAAGTTGTTGAAAGAGAACCTGCAGATGGCACAGAACCAATAGAAGATGAGTGCGGACAGGCACAGGATAGAGCATAGCTTTGAGGTTGGGGATTTGGTTTTCTTGATACTCCAACCTTACAGATAGTCATCTTTGAAGAAGAGTGGGGTTGAGAATCTCAAGCCCAGATTTTATGAGCCTTATAAGATCATGCGCCGAGTAAGCAAGGTTTCTTAAGAGCTAGAGATTCCAAAGGGGAGAAAGGTTCATAACGTGTTCCATGTATCTTCCCTCAAAAAGGAAGTGGGACAATTCATTAGCACATCAGAGGAGCTTCCCCCATTAGATGAGGAGGGATAGTTGGAGTTGGTTCCGGAGGAGGTTTTGGAGTTTTGGGAGAAGAAATTGAGGAGCAGGGTCATCAGAGAGTGTTTGATCAGATGGAGAGGGCTTCCAGTGGCGATGCTACTTGGGAGAGCGAGAAGGTGTTGCGGCACTCTGGATTGGTATTGCTTGAGGACAAGCAATTTCAGGAAGGGAGGACTGTAATGTCCCTTTCCAAATAGGAGCTCCAGAGAGGAGGCTTAATGGTATAAATTGCCCCGTTAGACTATAGCCAGGGCCATAAAAGCAGTAAACATGGTTACTAGAGGTCACTCCATTCAAAGGTGTTATGTTCAGAAAGTGACATTGAGCTAAAAGTGGTTAAAAGCGCTTTTAAGCCATTATGAGCTAAAAATAGAACAGTCGAGCTAAATTTGGAAGTCAACAACAAATTAGGGTTCCAGCAGTGAATTATGGTTTAGAAAATCTATAAGAGAAGGGTTAGCGACATAATTCATCATTATGCATATTATGACTTGTTATTGAGGAGAGAGGCGCATCTCAGGAGAGATAGTTCAGTGGATTCCAGGAGGAAGACACCGGTTGGCCAATTTCGGTGTTGAGAGACACACCCTAGTCACCAGGAAGATCACACATGTCTTCCATCATTCTTCAGCAGTAGTTACACAGGGTCCAACAACAAGGGTGCACTTATCTAGGGTGAGGGCCTAGCTCCTGAGGAGATTCAGTGGATCGACTTGTCCCATCTAGGGAGAGTTCAAATATTCCCCTCTAACCCAGTTGAGAGGAAGGCAAGGCACATATTTCTCCTAGTTCCTCATCAGATTCCGATGAAGAAATCATTTGGGGCGCATATTCCATAGTTGGGAGTGCAACACTTTTGGTGGACACATTCGGGGTTTCCGAGCGATCATCATATCATATCCATGGAAACCCTTCTGACCCATTTCCTAGTAGGCCAAGGCGATCATTTTGAGATACATCTTAGCTGATTTATACGGTGGAATCACTAGGGCACATTTTTCCAGTGAGAGAGGGGCACATTCCCCTAGGGGAATCAATCTGGGATCCAGACACACAACCAGAGGGGTCGGTCAGTCATTAGGACTGAGAGCTAGAGCAGGGTGCACCATTTGGGATAGTTTCCAGGCCATTCCAAGAAGTTTAGCCACCAGGGTGAATTTTTCGGACTTTCAGCAGTTACCATGCGAGCTGCCACAGTTCCAGCTCATCCATTGACCCCGCAGTACTCATCTAGTATTGGGTATTATCTTTTAGTTTGCTTATTGTATTCCGGCTAAGATCCTTTTTTCATTTGATCTAGCCAAGTGATTCATTTTATTCAGCCACATTAGGCATTTGTACTCCACAGAGATATCATAATATAAACTTTGCATTCTTTGTCGCATTTGTTATTTGTATGATCATTTATATGCTATAAACCATTGATCGTATACACACATTAGTAGCATTTCCTAGACTAGCCAAGTCAGGAACATTACAACGGATAGACACAAAGAAACGTACCAAATAAAATATCTCTAAAGTCCTATATATAAGACCAAAAACACTAACATAGAAGTTAATAAGTCCAATATAGAAACCTCTGATAAAACATGTGTTAAGGGATACAAAACTTGAAAACAAGAAAAACTAAAAGAATAATATGTACATAGGACCGCACAACTTTGTGGATTATGCATAGTAGTTTCCTAATTACAGCCCATTACTTGGCCCAGGCCAAGGGCTTCTTTGGTAATCAACTTGTAAAGTTTCCAGTTCAGGAGGAGATCGAAAATTCAAAATCATAGCTTCAAGGATAGCCTCATCCGAAGGAAACTCAACATTCATGAAATCGAGGCTCAACAACTAACAAATACTAGGGCTCTAGTTCTCACAAACAAAAATATCAAACTCAACATGAAATTCTAGATTACTCGGGCCCATAGGGGGAGGCCAGAGCTCCCATGCAGGTCTTCTATCGAAAGCTAACATCTCACTAGTATTTGACACAAGCTTGGGAGAACACAAATATTTCCAAGATGACGAGGATAGAATACTTGCAGAGTATCCTTCATCTACAATACATCGACAAACTCCCATTATCTGGAAGGGTACAGAATAAGGAAGGCGGGGCTCTACAATACCATTCTAATCAAAGGAAACCATCCTAGGACTTGGAAGGAGCATGCTCTAAGAGAGTGGAATGCCCCCTTGTTCAGAAGGTACAGAATTGGAAATGCTAAGGAGATGGTCGAAAGATGCATCACCCCCCAAAAGAAGAGTGGGATTGGTCGAATATTTCATCGGCAATGTCACTTCCTTAGACTTGTCACTCTCCAAGAGAAGAGTGGGATCGACTGAAGATTGCATCGACACGACCACTTCTTATATTGTTGGTTGAATAGTATGCGAGACAACATGGTAAAGAGACACATTACCCCCCAAAATAAGAGTGGTGTCAACCAAATATTGCATCGGCATGATCATTGCATCAACCATTGGTGGGAAACCAAAGACAACTCGGAACTAGAAGGGCCATGAGATAAGGACCCCACTTCTCGTACCACCACAATAGCAAGGCACAAACAATTTAGGTGATCTCCTTTACAAAGTCTACAAAGGAAATTGGGATTACGTCCTATACGTCTAGGATTCTCAATTGTATCAATACTTCCATCATGACTTGCAGTGGTCGGTAACTTGCTCCCATCATGACTTACAGAGGATAGTAGTTGATCTCTAACATGAATTGCAGAAGTTGGCGAATGTTTTTCTAGTGTGACTAGAGTTGTTCCCCCAACATGACTTGCAGCGGCTGGTTGCAGGTCTTCAGCAAGACTTGCAGAGGTTGTTGACCTATCTCCAACATGACTAGCATAGGTTGGTGATGTGAAAGGTTGTGAAGGTATCATCCCAGATGGTAAATCTTGTGAGGAGAAAGTGATATGATACAGATTATCCATGTTAGGATATCCATTTCCTCCTGGCAAAGGAACTGTTGATGTTTTGGTAGCTATGGGAGTTATTAACCTCCATGGATAAACCTTTGACTAGAATAAAATATTTTGGAAGCAAGAGAAAACCTAAACATATGTGTGAAAACCCTGGAAGACAAGTCATCTCAGGACAATAAGTAATATTGAAGTATTATATGCAGAAAAGGATAGGTTGTCCCTGCTTGAAGAGACACGGGTTCATATGGCCAGATTAGTATAAATAGAAGGCGCTTTAGCTCATTTGGAAAAACACACACTCACTTAGTTGATGTGCATATCTCAGAAGTGTAGTGGTAGTATAATTAGTGTGCAAGTATGGAGGAGGAGTTGCAATAGTTGCAATGATGCAACACAGTTTTTTCATCCTTTTTGGTACTCTTACTTGTGCGCTACCTTGGAGAAGGTGCTCTCTCTTTGTTTATCTATTGGTTCTAGTGTGGCTTCCCAAAAACATTCTATCCATCAAAGGTTAAGGTGCTCGGGGGTGGCTTTATGTCTATGGTTGGGTGACAATGGCGTAACATTATCGATGGTGAAACAAGCAAAATATTATAATAGGTTATGGGCCCACACCACCTTCATAACAGTCTAACCACTAGAAGGTATATTTGCAGCTCTATGTCAAGCTCGTTGTGGAAAAATTGTAGTTGCACCTAGGGTTTTTTATCTTGCAGCAGCAACAAAACCTAACCTGATTGTTCGAGCAATTTAAGTAAAGTGTTTTCCATAATTATTGAATATCCTAGTGCACCCTAACCTAGCGCATCTCTTGTTTCCCTCAGCCATCAAAATTGAATTTTTGGGTCAAAGTCAATGTTTGACTAGTCAAAGTAAAAGTTTGAATGGTCAAAGTCAAGGTTTGAATGGTCAAATTCAAAAGACTAGTCAAGGTCAAAGTCAAACACAATCATGACTTCCTCCATAAAATCAGAGTGGCACAGCAGAAGCATGGTCTCTTCGTAGAGCATGGAAGACAAGGATTGACATCATCCTTGCAAAGAACAAAGGGAAAAATTACGGAACCACAGAATGACGAGCAGGCATCAAAAGATGAAGAGTTTGGTTTTTGGAGCTTCCAAGCACATGAACGTGGAGTGGGAGAAACAATAAAAAACAATTGTCGTGGATCTGAATCTCTGGAAAGAATACTTGTCTTAGAAGAAAAACAACTCAAGTGAAACAATATCCAGACTCCAAGTTTGCATATCAGGTTTGATATTTTTATTGTTGCTTAAGTATTGCAATCCTTTAGATTTTATTAATGCTAGGAACAAATGAATACTTAGTAGCATGTACTATTAATATAAATGCTTATTGTACTTAATTGGAATATGAACTAACATCTCCTCTAGGAGATATTTCTTATTCTTTTTATCAGGTAGGACACCTTGGTAATGCTATAATGAATTACCATGAAATTGATATGTTCTTTTATAAAATTCTATTATATTGGAAATACTTTTTCTCTTATTGTTCTTGTTTCGGGCAGGTTATCCTACGTATACCAGGAAGGTTACCACAGAAAAGAAAGACTTGAAAAAACTCAGAGGGAGTCAAACTTCATAGGGAGTGAATGATCAAGAGGAAGCAAGGTTTTGTGACCCTTTGCAGGATGCATAGGGGCATACAACAGATGGAAGCGTGGTTCGAGGATTCTCTAAGTTAGAGGGAGTTGATGGAAGAATTTGAAAAGAAGAATATTGTAGGATTCATTCCGAGTTGTAGGCTTCGTGCCAAGTTGTAGGCCTTTGTGCGGAGTTTTAGGCTTCGTGCGGAGTTGTAGGCCTTGTGTTGAGTTGTAGGCTTCATGCCGAGTTGTAGTATTCATGCCAAGTTGTAGGCCTTGTGATGAGTTGTAGGATTCATTCCTATTTGTAGGCTTCATGTCGAGTTGTAGGATTTAGGCCAAGCTATAGGCTACTCTAGTGAGATGGTTTGGTATGTCGAGTTGTTGCCACACCAGTGAGACAATATGGTATGCTACAATAAGTAATATCGAAGTATTATATGTAGAAAAGGATAGGTCGACCCTGCTTGAAGAGACACCTGTTCACCTAGCCAGATTAGTATAAATAGAAGGCGCTTTAGCTCATTTGGAAAAACGCACACTCACTCAGTTGCTACGCATATCTTAGAAGTGCAGTAGCAGCAGAAGTAGTGCACAAGTCTGGAAGAGAAGCAACAACAACTGCAGTGGTGCAACACACTCTTGTTCAACCATTTTGTTACTCTTACTTGTGCGCTACCTTGGAGAAGGTGCACTCTCTTCCTTTATCTGTTGGTTTATCTGAGGATTCTAACCCCCCTTCTTAGGAAATGACTAAGGAATATTCTCCCCACCAACCGATAAATGATTAAAATAAGGCAACGTGCACCTCGACCCAAAATTAGCATCGACGTTGGGTGTTGAAAAGGAGGACAGCATGTGTGAAGTCATATTTTTCATACCAAAAGAGGAAGGATTAGAGGCCATAGGCGTCAACTGATTAATATAAAAAGGAAGACCCATCAAAAAGGTGCCAAGGGGAATAGATATCGATGATGGCGTAGTCATACCATTCGAAAATATAAAAGGATACATCCCCATGGACTGAGCTAAGATCATGAACTGGGTAACGCTACCTGAGAGAGTCACGAGGGCTCCACCAACCATAGTAGAGATTGGAGTAAAAAAAATACTCATAATGGGATGATCATGAGCTTCAGCGACAGAGATGTACATACCATGTTTATTAAGTCTACACATTTTAGGAGATGGATCGGTATCAAACCAAACTGTGGTAATTGATTCAAGAGATGACCCAACCGACGAGGAGGCTGGTCTTGCTCCACGATGACTCAGAACTCGCAATGAAAAACTAAATCCTAAGGCCACCTAATCAACAAAGAGCACACTCATAAATAAAATTAAAGGCCAATGCACACAAAGAGGATATGATGGTTGAAGGAACCTCCCGAACTAAAGAAGGTATGCCTCTCCTAGGAGGGGATGAGACTCCCAAACAATAGAGTGAAGGTAAAAAAATTAGTTATAAGGACCCTCATGGGATTCACAACACGGTCGGTCAGATTCCTCTGAATATAAAATCCTCCATAAATTCCATGTATTTTCTGATCCTTATATGACTCAGGGTACCTACAGAATAACCCTTGCAAGAAACCTATGTGGATACCTAGGTTAAGCAACTAAAGTCACCATGGTATAACCAATTCTCGGGAGAGTAGTCTCAGTTTTGGTCCACCATATGGGTAGGGTAGCAAAGCATGAAGTCTCAAAAGAACCACCTCTCAAGGAGGTAAAGGCAGTAGCGAAACCCCCAGATATGAATAGAACCCCGAAAATATCTTTAACGCTAGGAAGGTATTAGAGGGATATCCCTGCAACCAACTTCATGGGACCTCATGCTTAACTCCGATGTGAGAGGAGCCTCCTAAGGACACCAATTATACAATGGGTTTCACCACTCCCTAGTCAAACACAAACGTTGAGTTTTATATCCTTGGAGAAGTTTTCTCACAAAATCCTATTCCAAGGCCCTAGGTCCTATACTTGTTTGTGTACCCTGAAAATAAAAATCATTTTTAATCAATTTTAATTATCCAACGTTAATTTTAGTGGCTTCTTCTTACTCAAGAGGTACGATCGTGAAATTGGTGGTGTTATAACTCAACATATATATATATATATATATATATATATATATATATAAAGCAAATGTAAAAACACTGCTAATCACTAGTCTTGATTTTCAAAGAAATGGTATGCTTCTAAATGTTGTTCTCAGGATGAAATATCTTAAATTTCAATGAACTGCAATCTTTCCTAACATGCCATAACTAATGTAATGCAGACAAAAGTGAAAATGCTCTAAACAAAATTAAAAAAAAACAATTTGTTTTTTTTGTATCTTCAATATAATGAAATGAAAATGAAAGGACTGCATAAACAACCTCTCAGGAAGACCCTAATGTAAGCACAAGAAGACAATCCAAGAAGGACACCAAAAAGTGACTACCCAGACCAAAATGCAAGGACAAGAAATGAGAAAAATGACAAGAAATGATTTCGCCCAAAAGATTCACGAATGACGCAAGTTCCTATCACTCTTTACACACTCAACGATCAGGACAGGGACCCACGAAGTCTCAAAAACTAGAAAAACTCACCCAAAAAACACTATACCTAGCCAAAAAGACTCATAAAATAGTGTTCACGACTGTCCAACAAACATAAGCGTATGTACACACCCTAAGAACAGACAACACACGTATCTATGCGAGTGTCAAGATTTCAAGAAAGACACTGACTGGGAAAGGGTTAGGCCAAGGAACTCATATACAAAGCAAAATAGAGGTTGTCAAGCAACAAGAGACACAAAAACTCAGGAAAACAGAGAGCAATAAAGGAGAAAAATCACCAAATACCCCAAAAGGGAGATCTTCCCCAGTGGAGTCACCAATTTTGTTATGAGGAAAATATCTCGATGGCTAGGGTTAAACCACAACAGACGAAACGACACCCATAAATAAACTGTAGTCTCAAGTATGCTAGATAAATGAAAATTCTAACAAAAGGAAGGCTAGAATCCTACCTCGTCCGAACATCCGAAGAAGACCGCAGTTGAGCTCACGATCCAATGCTTGATACCTGCAACTTTTCCTCAACATCCAAGATACACAAGCATATGGAAATTGTATCAAACATTAGCATATAAACTAGCATAATCCACTAACATGTATAAAAAAAATGCCCATGGAAAGTAATACAAATATTTGCGACATATAATTGGATGAGAAAAGAGTATTTCTATTAATGTAATCAACAAAAGTACATAGGTGAAAAAATTTTGTAATGACACACATCGGAACAAGAAACCAAGTCCCTCCAACTGGGCCTTCACCACTTCAACCCTACACAAAGGCAAGCTCACAAGTAATAGGAGTAATTGAGTTTATCCTTCTCAATATAGTAAGAGCTTAGGGGTTGAACACAAAAGAAGTTCAGACTTTCAAGGACAAAGGGATGCAGACTCAATATGAAGTGAAATTTCTCTAGATTTTATTTGCTCTCAATGATGAATTAATATTCTAGGCTTGTAAATGGCTCAATTTATAGCCTTAAATTGTAATTGAAGGGTCGAGTCAGAGTGTTTCCAGTATATGGAAGGTCGAGGATTATAGATCTCATGAATTGGCATGGAAACCTGACATATTTTTAATTTTTAAGCATAAAACCCGATGTACACGGATTGTAATGGAGCAACCTGCATATATACGAGTTGTCTAACTGTGGCCCATGTATATGTACAAAATTTTTAATTTTTGACTCTGGAATGAGAAAAATGGGGAATTTCAGTCTACAAAGGGAAAGGAAAGGCTATCAGAGAAAGATGCATGGAGTGTGGAAAAAAATTCTATAACAATCTACGGTTTTGGAATTAGTAGACAGATCAAAGATTAAACTAGATGGTATAGTTGAAGATGGTATTGTTTCACTTGACTCCTAGAATTACCTAGTAGAATTTATGATACTCCAACCCAAGTATGGCTTAGGAGGACATCCACTGATATTGGGAAGACTGTGGTTAGCAACAGTTGATGCATTTATTGGTTGTCGCTCAGGAAACATGACAATCACAAATGGTCATGAGATTACGCATTAAAATCTACCCCCCCAGCAAAATCAATCAATGAATTGGAGCAAATCAAATGGCTGGAAGAAACAGATATAGGCAATGAAATAATTCATCCTATCTTAACAATTTTACAAGCTCTCAACATCAAAGAAAATACAGACGAAAATCAATTTAATCATTGTATTTCTTATCCCAATTCTCCTCTATATTTTAGGGGGAAGAAATTGTCAAGTTTTGAACAAGCTTCATCATCAAATCTTGAACAAATTTCTACAATAAATTATGATCAAATTTCTGTTGATTTTCTATTAGGACAACATTTTTGGGAAACGTGTACCATAGACAACTTGACATCTTTGTTTTACTCTATATTTCCTATAAATACTATATCGAATTCCTGTAATAAAGTGATTGAAATGTTTCCTCAAAAAAACTTACACATTAATGTCGATCTTGATGAATCACACCATAAACAATTAATTTTTGTATTGCAAAAATTTTCTAAAGGTTTTTCTTGGGAATACAATGATATGTAGGGTATCCATCCAGATAATTGCACCCACCACATATACATACAGGAAAATGTCAAACCAGTTTGAAAACTGCAAAGACGAATGAACCCAGCCTTAAAAAATATCATAAAAGGGGAGATACAAAAACTATTAGATGTAGGTTTCATCTACCCTATCTCAGAAAACCAATGGGTTTCACCCTTGGTTATAGTTCCCAAGAAAAGTAGAAAATGGCAGGTATGTGTAGACTACCGAGAACTCGACAAAGCCACATTAAAATATCACTTCCCTCTACATTTCATCGACAAAGTATTGGACACATTGGATGGAAATAAATATTTTTATTTCCTCGATGGTTTTAGTGGCTATAACCAAATAAGAATAACACCTAAAGATCAAGATAAAATGGCATTCACTTGTCCTTTGGGGAACCTATTCCTACAAGGTATTTTTTTTGGACTTTGTAATGCACCAACCACCTTTCAAAGGGAAATCTTGTCTATTTTTGTTGATTTAATAGATGATATTGCAGTGGTCTATATGGACGATTTTTTCAGTTTATGGAGATACATTTGAGGAGGATTTAGAGAAACTAGAAAGATTTTTAAATAGATGTCAAGAAATAAGCCTTTCTCTAAGCAATGAAAAATGTTTATGATGCATACTGAAGGTATTTTGCTTGGTCATCATGTTTCAACTATAGGTATTAAGGTAGATCCAACAAATATTGTGGTTATTGTCAATGTACCCACTCCATCCATTCAAAAGGATGTGAGGAGCTTCCTTGGTCATGCAGGGTACTATAGACGGTTTATCATTAATTTCAACAAAATTGCATCCCCTATATTTAAGTTATTATGTCGAATTTTACTGGGAGACATTGCCTTTTCACATATCTACATATGCCTCTAAGACAACAATAGGAGCAGTTTTGGGACAAAAATAAAACCAAGAGCATTATGCAATTTGTTTTGTTAGTAAAAACTCATGCTGAACTAAATTATATTGTTAAAAAAAAAGGAATATATGGCATCCATTTATACAATAAACAAATTTAGGCATTACATTATAGGATATGATATTTTTGTGCACATGGACCATTCTGCCATCAAGTACCTTATGAATAAACCCATAACTAATGGCAGGATAACCAAATGACTTCTTCTCTTGTATGAATTCAATATCATTGTGTTAGATAGGCCAGGAAGGGAAAAACTAGTAGCAGATTTCCTTTCTCGAATCAATAATCTTGGCGAGACCTTTCCTATAATAGATACATTTCCTAATGAAATTTTATTTGCAGTTTCTGTTAAGACTCCATGGCTTGTTGACATTTCAAATTATTTGTTTAAAGGAAAATTTCCACCGCACTTTTCGGAAAAAGAAAAACAAAAGGTTATTAGGAAGAGTGCTAAATATTGTTGGATTGGAGGAGACCTCTTCTACACATGAGTTGATTTTATCATCCGTCAATGTATTAGAAAGGATGAAATGTTTGAAATTCTGAAGGATTTCCATGATGAGCCTTGCGGTGGACACTTTTTAGACAAGAGGAAAACCTATAATATCCTTTAGTTGGGCTACTATCGGACCTCAATTTTTAAACATGCCAAACAATATGTGAGGAGATGTGATAGTTTTCAAAGGATAGGTCATCCTACTACAACCGATGAGATGCCACTTCAGCCTCAGGTCATTCTAGAATTGTTTGAGAAACTGGATTTAGATTTTGTGGGGCCCACAAATCCACCATAAAAAGGAAGAGGTACATTTTATTTTATATTGATTATTTCACCAAATGGGTAGAAGTGAAAGCTTTACCAAATGCCACTAAGCAGTCATAAGTAAATTCCTTGTTTGAATATATTTTTGTTCGATTTGGAGTACCTAGGGATATTGTTACTGACTAGGGAGCATGGTTCACCTCAAAGTTAGTTTAGTCCATTGTGAAACAATATAAATCGGACACATGAATTCCATGCCATATCATCCATAGGCTAATGGATAAGTGGAATCAACAAATAAGGTTTTAGAAGGGATTTTGACAAAAAAAAGTTCAACTTCATCAATCAGATTGGGAAAATAAATTCCCATAAGCCTTATGGGCATACATAACTACATGGCAAAATGTCACATCTTTCACCCCTTGTGAGTTAGTTTATGGAAAACATGTACTTTTACCCATTGAATTTGAGGTGAAAACTTATAAAATTGCACCATATTAGGATTAAATTTTTCGGAAGCTGAGAAACAATGAGTTATACAATTGAATGAGCTAGATGAAATTCATTTGGATGCACTGCAGAAAACCACTCTTGTACAGGAGCAACGAGCAAAATGGAACGACAAATTTATAAAAAAGAAGCAGTTCAAAGCTGGTGACTGAGCCTTACTTTTTTATTCAAAGTTTAAAAAATTCAAAGGTAAGTTTACAACTCACTGGCTCGGCCCTTATGAAATTGATACAGTGTTTGATGATGGCTCTATGAGAGTCAAAACAATTAATTGTTCAAGAATTATGCTTTTGGTCAATGGTCATAGACTAAAATTCTACAACAATCAAACATCTCAAGATGAATTCGTTTCCATATTACTTCAGCAATATGAGATGGAAGTCCTAATCAAGGAGGATAACTCTTCTCCTCCTCTTTCATTTTGAATTTTATTTTCTTAAAAAAAAATTAACAAATAAAAACTAAAAATAAAAATAAAAGCAAAGAGAAAAATAAGGTTCAGAATGTGAAAACTAGTTTTCTGGTGCATCTGAATGAGAACTCTGCTTGAAAACTTGGTAACTGGATAGAATAGTTCATTTCTTTAGAATTGTACATGATTCCTACATTTTGTTCTTTCTAGTGGTATCAAAGTAGTTAGTACAGGTTAATCATTAAATCATAATCATTTCTTTGATTAAGCAGTAGCAAATTTGTTTATTTTTCTTCTGTAAGCAGCACCATACACTTCGGATCACTACAACAGAAGAACATTTTCATGGAATAAACTAACTTCATTCAAAAGAAAGACATAAGAAATTTCATGTAATAACATAAGAATTATGGTAATTAAATACAATTTCACCAAATGTGCAAAATGTTCATCACTCAACCAGATTACAACAACATCATTTTTAGAACCATATTTTCCAAGCAGCAAGGTAATAGTTTCTGATATTTATTTACTTGATTAAAATTAGGGTCGATTCTCAATATACAACTTATATTAATATGCAATTTAGAATTACCTTAAGTAACTACATCAAAACACTTTGATTTTCTTAACTCTACTCATGATCCCCTGAACTCGTACCATACCATTCATTCCAATTTATGCAATCATTTATGTCATAAACGATATCAACATGAAATTGTTATGATTATATGTTGTACATATAATATGATTTCATACACTATGAAACTGTTTCTCATTTTCCCATTTACTCCACCGAAAATCATGATATTGTTTGTCGTCTACTGCATTCAACCTATCCACTCAATGCCAACCCCTATATGTCATCATTAAAAATGATAAATATCCATGCAAAATAAAATGATTTTTCTAAATGATGAAAACCTGTGAAATAATGAAACCATGTCATTTAGTGATCCTTGGTCATACAGGTTATTTCATTTACCCTGTCACTTTGAAACCTATGTATGTGACCTTTTTACCCATGTTTGTGTAAAGAGTTGAACTCATCACCCAACGGATCTACCTAATAAGGATGAGAAAGAAAGATGGAACCCACTTTCATCGTTAGATATGAGACGAAAGGAACTGCACACCTTGATGAATTCTCGACTTGCAGAATAGTTTTCCAGAAGGTAAGGTTGTTGCGACTTTTCGAAATATTTTATGGTCATAACATAGAAGTCACTAAGGTATTTGTAGAGACATTCAACGGGATGACAACCACAACTGGTGACATAAAACTTTATTTGACAAAAAAGTTGTTTTCAGAAATTACAAGGATGGAAAGAAAAGGAGAAAATTGGTTTAAAATGCAGATATTAAAAGGAAAAGGTTGGACAACGTTTTTAAACAAGTCACATAGGAACCCTAACCAAGATAAAGGCGTATCAAGAACTCTGCTCAATGACCCATGGAGGGATTTAGTCTTCCTTATTCAAAAATACTTGTTATGTGAGGGAATGTATATTTTAATCTACCTTTATCATGTCCATTTGTTGCAGCATTTAAAAGATATATATAACAAAAAAAAGTGAATCGACATGCCCTATTATATGTTGAAAAGTCTCATGAAAATGGCAGCCACTATGCGGAAAAACCCACTACATAAAGAGATATTTTTGTATCACCATTCCCCAATTAAGTTAATGTGTTGGATAAGTTAGAAAAAATAAATCAAACTTGGGATGAATTTATTTCAAGAAACGGATTTTAGAAAGTTGGGTTGTCTAGTGAAGATTTTAAGAAAGAGGAAAAAAATCATGTAAACCCTAAATCAGTTATTACAGGAAATAAGGATAAGTAGAAGTAGAAAAACGAGGGTTTGCAGGAACCCAAACTACAAGGAAAACAACAAATTAAAGAGAAGGATTCTTAGATTCCTGAGAAATATACAACTAAAGTAGTGAGGGCCAAATAGAAATTGAGTAAAAATGAGTTGTAGATTTTTTAGGAAAATTCGACTAAGAAATTGACGTAGACCCCCCTTCTCTCCTCGGGGTTGCTTGACCTCCCGATCTAGGATCTTTGAAATATTAAACCGAATCAGCTTTTCGGGCCTCTAATAGACCTTGGAACAAATTACACACAGGCCCCTTTGATGTCACCTACAGGTTCAAATTACCTGCAACCCTGCTCTCTAGCACTTCTGGCAACACCAATATACGAGTGCTAGCTCTTGTGCTAGAATCCTCTCAAATATGACCATGGGCTAAGACCATGGCCCAGCTCCCTTCATGACTCGCGCTTTGGAGATTTTGCAAGCAATTGACTCATTTTTCTCCGATCTCTGAATCGGTGAAAACTCTGGGACATGATCTACGATCCACACTCCTCTGACAACCAACGACTGAGATCTTCCTCGCGACTTCGACATTCGACGATTTTCAATGCAGTTGAATCCTTTCTCCCCGAAGAGCTCTATCTCCAAAGCGATAGAGATGACACCACATGTCCACACAAATCAACGACGAGGATTCAACTTCTTACCTTTTTTCGGATGCATACTTCTGGATCCTCCGAGATGATGACATGTGTCCTCCTCAAATCGATGGCCACAATCCTCTTCGCTACTTCGACCTTCGTGACTTCGCGAAGTTTTTTTTTTCTCCATGCAATTCTTCCGAAGTTCTTTCCCACAAACTCTTAGATCTGCTGCCACGTAACCTCCTCGATACTAATGGCTAGGATTCACTTCACAGCTTCGCATCTTCGGCAATCCCACACTCAATACCATTTCAAACCTCCGAACACTTGGAGTGTCGAAGAACTCTAAGACTAACCTCCTCGCAACTCTTCCCAGATCTAACTGTTTGGAATGATCTCGCTTCCTCTAAATGAATCTCGAACGTTAACTTGGGGAATCTTGAAAGACTTCAACCTATTGAAGGATTCCCGCCGCTATCTCTTCTTAGCTTGATATTTCTCGAAACCTATGACTCCTCAGAACGTTTCTTTGACACTTACTCGAAAATCAACCCTGTGAACTCCTTGCAAACAGGTTTCTCTCCAACTCAACTTCTTTGCGAGCGACTGTGCACTCCTTGCACTAGCTCCTTACTCGACTCAATTGCTCCTCCTGAACAATAGAACTTTGAGTATGTTTCCACTTGCACACACCTTGTGAGGTCTTCTGCACTTCTTCCCAGATAAAGATTAAAGCTGCTCCCCTTGAGCTTCTGAGTCAAAAGACTTTGTCAACACACTCCTTGCGGACAATATGCACTTCTTGCAAATAAAAGTTCAAGATACCTCTTCTGAGCTTCTGAGTCGAAACAGACTCTATCAACGCACTCCTTGTAGACAATATGCACTCCTTGCATAAGATCGTGAAGAGAAACAATTGAAACTTATCTAAACTCTCACAGATTCATACATTCAACCATGTAAATGCATTCATAAACACAAGAATGAGTAAATAAGAGAGAAGTCTACTTAAACAGAAAGCCTACCATTCATTCCTTCA
>JASDQU010100432.1:40385-55456 GCA_032191745.1 Picea mariana | reverse complement strand
ATAGAGGGTGGCTTTATGTCTATGGTTGGGTGACAATGGTGTAACATTATCGATGGTGAAACAAGAAAAATATTATAATAGGTTATGGGCCCACACCACCTTCATAACAGTCTAACCACTAGAAGGTATATTTGCAGCTCTATGTCAAGCTCGTTGTGGAAAAATTGTAGTTGCAGCTAGGGTTTTTTATTTTGCAGCAGCAACAAAACCTAACCTGATTGTTCGAGCAATTTAAGTGAAGTGTTTTCCATAATTCTTGAATATCCTAGTGCACCCTAACCTAGAGCATCTCTTGTTTCCCTCAGCCATCAAAATTGAATTTTTGGATCAAAGTCAATGTTTGACTAGTCAAAGTAAAAGTTTGAATGGTCAAAGTCAAGGTTTGAATGGTCAAATTCAAAAGACTGGTCAAGGTCAAAGTCAAAGGCAATCATGAATTCCTCCATAAAATCAGAGTAGCACAGCAGAAGCATGGTCTCTTGGTAGAGCATGGAAGACAAGGATTGACATCATCCTTGCAAAGAACAAAGAGAAAATTTACGGAACCACAGAATGACGAGCAGGCATCAAAAGATGAAGAGTTTGGTTTTTGGAGCTTCCAAGCACATGAACGTGGAGTAGGAGAAACAATAAAAAACAACTGTTGCAGATCTGAATCTCTGGAAAGAATACTTGTCTTAGAAGAAAAACAACTCAAGCGAAACAATATCCAGACTCAAGGTTTGTAAATCAGGTTTGATATTTTTATTGTTGCTTAAATATTGCAATCCTTTAGATTTTATTAATGCTAGGAACAAATGAATACTTAGTAGCATGTACTATTAATATAAATGCTTATTGTAATTAATTGGAATATGAACTAACATCTCCTCTAGGAGATATTTCTTGTTCTTTTTATCAGGTAGGACACCTTGGTAATGCTATAATGAATTACCATGAAATTGATATGTTCTTTTATAAAATTATGTTATATTGGAAATACTTTTTCTCTTATTGTTCTTGTTTCGGGCAGGTTATCCTACGTATACCAGGAAGGTTACCACAGAAAAGAAAGACTTGAAAGGACTCAGAGGGAGTCAAACTTCATAGGGAGTGAATGATCAGGAGGAAGCAAGGTTTTGTGACCCTTTTCAGGATGCATAGGGGCATACAACAGATGGAAGCGTGGTTCAAGGATTATCTAAGTTAGAGGGAGTTGATGGAAGAATTTGAAAAGAAGAATATTGTAGGATTCATTCTGAGTTGTAGGCTTCGTGCCAAGTTGTAGGCCTTTGTGCGGATTTTTAGGCTTCGTGTGGAGTTGTAGGCCTTGTGTTGAGTTGTAGGCTTCATGTCGAGTTGTAGGATTCATGCTGAGTTGTAGGTCTTGTGATGAGTTGTAGGATTCATTCTGATTTGTAGGCTTCATGTCGAGTTGTAGGATTTAGGCCAAGCTATAGGCTACTCCAGTGAGATGGTTTGGTATGCCAAGTTGTTGCCACACCAGTGAGACAATATGGTATGCTACAATAAGTAATATTGAAGTATTATATGTAGAAAAGGACAGGTCGACCCTGCTTGAAGAGACACCTGTTCACCTAGCCAGATTAGTATAAATAGAAGGTGCTTTAGCTCATTTGGAAAAATGCACACTCACTCAGTTTCTACACATATCTTAGAAGTGCAGTAGCAGTAGAAGTAGTGCGCAAGTTTGGAAGAGAAGCAACAACAACTGCAGTGGTGCAACACACTCTTGTTCAACCATTTTGTTACTCTTACTTGTGCGCTACCTTGGAGAAGGTGCACTCTCTTCGTTTATCTGTTGGTTTATTTGAGGATTCTAACCCCCCATATTAGAAAATGACTAAGGAATATTCTCCCCACCAACCGATAAATGATTAAAATAAGGCAACGTGCACCTCGACCCAAAATTAGCATCGACGTTGGGTGTCGAAAAGGAGGACAGCATGTGTGAAGTCATATTTTGCATACCAAAAGAGGAAGGATTAGAGGCCATAGGCATCAACTGATTAATATAAAAAGGAAGACCCATCAAAAAGGTGCCAAGGGGAATAGATATCGATGATGACGAAGTCATACCATTCAAAAATATAAAAGGATACATCCCCATGGACTGAGCTAAGATCATGAACTAGGTAACGCTAACTGAGAGAGTCACGAGGGCTCCACCAACCATAGTGGAGATTGCAGTAAAAAAAATACTCAAAATGGGATGATCATGAGCTTCAGCGACAGAGATGTACATACCATGTTTATTAAGTCTATGCATTTTAGGAGATGGATCGGTATCAAATCAAACTGTGGTAATTGATTCAAGAGATGACCCAACTGACGGGGAGGCTGGTCTTGCTCCACAATGACTCAGAACTCGCAATGAAAAACTAAATCCTAAGGCCACCTAATAAACAAAGAGCACACTCATAAATAAAATTAAAGGCCAATGCACACAAAGAGGATATGATGGTTGAAGGAACCTCCCGAACTAAAGAAGGTATGCCTCTCCCAGGAGGGGATGAGACTCCCAAACAATAGAGTGAAGGTAAAAAAATTAGTTATAAGGACCCTCATGGGATTCACAACACAGTCGATCAGATTCCTCTGGATATAAAATCCTCAATAAATTCCATGTATTGTCTGATCTCTATATGACTCAGGGTACCTACAGAATAACCCTTGCAAGAAACCTATGCGGATACCTAGGTTAAGCAACTAAAGTCACCACGGTATAACCAATGCTCAAGAGAGTAGTCTCAGTTTTGGTCCACCGTATGGGTAGGGTAGCAAAGCATGAAGTCTCAAAAGAACCACCTCTCAAGGAGGTAAATGCAGTAGCGAAACCCCCAAATACGAATAGAACCGCGAAAATATCTCTAACGCTAGGAAGGTATTAGAGGGATATCCCTGCAACCAACTTCGTGGGACCTCATGCTTAACTCCAATGTGAGAGGAGCCTCCTAAGGACACCAATTATACAATGGGTTTCACCACTCCCTGGTCAGACACAGACGTTGAGTTTTATATCCTTGGAGAAGTTTTCTCACAAAATCCTATTCCAAGGCCCTAGGTCCTATACTTGTTTGTGTACCCTAAAAAATAAAATCATTTTTAATCAATTTTAATTATTCAATTTTAATTTTAGTGGCTTCTTCTTACTCAAGAGGTACGATCGTGAAATTGGTGGTGTCATAACTCAACATATATATAAAAATAAAAATAAAAAGCAAATGTAAAAACATTGCTAATCATTAGTCTTGATTTTCAAAGAAATGGTATGCTTCTAAATGTTGTTCTCGGGATGAAATATCTTAAATTTCAATGAATTGCAATCTTTCCTAACATGCCATAACTAATGTAATGCAGACAAAAGTGAAAATGCTCTAAATAAAATGCAAAAAAACAAGTTGTTTTTTTTGTATTTTCAATATAATGAAATGAAAATGAAAGGACTGCATAAACAACCTCTCAGGAAGACCCTAATGTAAGCACAAGAAGACAATCCAAGAAGGACACCAAAAAGTGACTACCCAGACCAAAATGCAAGGACAAGAAATGATTTTGCCCAAAAGATTCACGAATGACGCGGGTTCCTATCACTCTTTACGCACTCAACGATCAGGACAGGGACCCACAAAGTCTCAACAACTAGAAAAACTCACCCAAAAAACACTATACCTAGCCAAAAAGACTCATAAAATAGTGTACGTGATTGTCCAATGAACATAAGCATATGTACACACCCTAAGAACAGACAACACACGTATCTATGCGAGTGTCAAGATTTCAAGAAAGACACTAACTGGGAAAGGGTTAGGCCAAGGAACTCATATACAAAGAAAAATAGAGGTTGTCAAGTAACAAGCGACACAAAAACTCCGAAAAACAGAGAGCAATAAAGGAGAAAAATCACCAAATACCCCAAAAGGGAGATCTTCCCCAGTGGAGTCGCCAATTTTGTTATGAGGAAAATATCTCGATGGCTAGGGGTAAACCACAACAGACGAAACGACACCCATAAATAAACTGTAGTCTCAAGTATGCTAGATAAATGGAAATTCTAACAAAAGGAAGGCTAGAAGCCTACCTCGTCCAGACATCCGAAGAAGACCACGGTTGAGCTCACGATCCAACGCTTGATACCTGCAACTTTTCCTCAACATACAAGATACACAAGCATATGGAAATTGTATAAAACATTAGCATATAAACTAGCATAATCCACTAACATGTATAAAAAAAATACCCATGGAAAGTAATACAAATATTTGTGACATATAATTGGATGAGAAAAGAGTATTTCTATTAATGTAATCAACAAAAGTACATAGGTGACAAAATTTTGTAATGACACATATCGAAACGAGAAACCAAGTCCCTCCAACTGGGCCTTCACCACTTCAACCCTACACAAAGGCAAGCTCACAAGTAATAGGAGTAATTGAGTTTATCCTTCTCAATATAGTAAGAGCTTAGGGGTTGAACACAAAAGAAGTTCATACTTTCAAGGACAAAGGGATGCAGACTCAATATGAAGTGAAATTTCTCTAGATTTTCTTTGCTCTCAATGATGAATTAATATTCTAGGCTTGTAAATGGCTCAATGTATAGCCTTAAATTTTAATTCAAGGGTCGAGTCAGAGTGTTTCCAGTATATGGAAGGTCGAGGATTATAGATCTCATGAATTGGCATGGAAACCTGACATATTTTTAATTTTTGAGGATAAAACCCGATGTACGCAGGTTGTAATGGAGCAACCTGCATATACACGAGTTGTCTAACTGTGGCCCACGTATATGTACAAAATTTTTAATTTTTGACTCTAGAATGAGAAAACTGGGGAATTTCAGTCTACAAAGGGAAAGGGAAGGCTATCAAAGAAAGATGCATGGAGTGTGGAAAAAAATTCTATAACAATCTACGGTTCTAGAATTAGTAGACAGATCAAAGATTAAACTAGAGGGTATAGTTGAAGATGTTATTGTTTCACTTGACTCCTAGAATTATCTAGTAGAATTTTTTATACTCCAACCCAAGTATGGCTTAGGAGGACATCCATTGATACTGGGAAGACTGTGGTTAGCAACAGTTGATGCATATATTGGTTGTCGCTCAGGAAACATGACAATCACAAATGGTCATGAGATTACACATTAAAATCTACCCCCCCTAGCTAAATCAATCAATGAATTGGAGCAAATAAAATGGCTGGAAGAAACAGATATAGACAATGAAATAATTCAGCCTATCTTAACAATTTCACGAGCTCTCAACATCAAAGAAAATACAGACGAAAATCAAATTAATCATTGTATTTCTTATTCCAATTCTCCTCTATATTTTAGGGGGAAGAAAATGTCAAATTTTGAACAAGCTTCATCATCAAATCTTGAACAAATTTCTACAATAAATTATGATCAAATTTCTGTTGATTTTCTATTAGGACAACATTTTTGGGAAACGTGTACCATAGACAACTTGACATCTTTGTTTTACTCTATATTTTCTGTAAATACTATATCGAATTCCTGTAATAAAGTGATTGAAATGTTTCCTTGAAAAAACTTACACATTGATGTCGATCTTGATGAATCACACCATAAACAATTAATTTTTGTATTGCAAAAATTTTCTAAAGGTTTTTCTTGGGAATACAATGATATGTAGGGTATCCATCTAGATAATTTCACCCACCACATATACATATAGGAAAATGTCAAACCAGTTCGAAAACCGCAAAGACGAATGAACCCAGCCTTAAAAAATATCATAAAAGGGGAGCTACAAAAACTATTACATGTAGGTTTCATCTACCCTATCTCAGAAAACCAATGGGTTTCACCCTTGGTTATAGTTCCCAAGAAAAGTGGAAAATGGTAGGTATGTGTAGACTACCGATAACTCGACAAAGCCACATTAAAATATCACTTCCCTCTACCTTTCATTGACAAAGTATTGGACACATTGGATGGAAATAGATATTTTTGTTTCCTCGATGGTTTCAGTGGCTATAACCAAATAAGAATAACACCTAAAGATCAAGATAAAATGACATTCACTTGTCCTTAGGGGAACCTATTCCTGCAAGGTATTTTCCTTTGGACTTTGTAATGCACCAACCACCTTTCAAAGGGAAATCTTGTCTATTTTTGTTGATTTAATAGATGATTTTGCAGTGGTCTATATGGACGATTTTTTCAGTTTATGGAGATACATTTGAGGAGGATTTAGAGAAACTAGAAAGAGTTTTAAATAGATGTTAAGAAATAAGCCTTTCTCTAAGCAATGAAAAATGTTTATGATGCATACTGAAGGTATTTTGCTTGGTCATCATGTTTCAACTATATGTATTAAGGTAGATCCAACAAATATTGTGGCTATTGTCAATGTACCCACTCCATCCATTCAAAAGGATGTGAGGAGCTTCCTTGGTCATACAGGGTACTATAGACGGTTTATCATTAATTTCAACAGAATTTCATCCCCTTTATTCAAGTTATTAGCAAAAGATGTCGAATTTTATTGGGAGACATTGCCTTTTCACATATGTACATATGCCTCTAAGACAACAATAGGAGTGGTTTTGGGACAAAAATAAAACCAAGAGCATTATGCAATTTGTTTTGTCAGTAAAAACCTAACTCATGCTAAACTAAATTATATTGTTAAAAAAAAAAGGAATCTGTGGCATCCATTTATACAATAAACAAATTTAGGCATTACATTATAGGATATGATATTTTTGTGCACATGGACCATTCCGCCATCAGGTACCTTATGAATAAACCCATAACTAATGGCAGGATAACCAAATGACTTCTTCTCTTGTATGAATTCAATATCATTGTGTTAGACAGGCCAGGAAGGGAAAAACTAGTAGCAGATTTCCTTTCTCGAATCAATAATCTTGGTGAGACCTTTCCTATAATAGATACATTTTCTAATGAAAGTTTATTTGCAGTTTTTGTTAAGACTCCATGGCTTGTTGACATTTCAAATTATTTGCTTAAAGGAAAATTTCCACCGCACTTTTCGGAAAAAGAAAAACAAAAGGTTATTAGGAAGAGTGCTAAATATTGTTGGATTGGAGGAGACCTCTTCTACACATGACTTGATTTCATCATCTGTTGATGTATTAGAAAGGATGAAATGTTTGACGTTCTGAAGGATTTCTATGATGAGCCTTGCGGTGGACACTTTTTAGACAAGAGGAAAACCTATAATATCCTTTAGTTGGGGTACTATCGGACCTCAATTTTTAAACATGCCAAACAATATGTGAGGAGATGTGATAATTTTCAAAGGATAAGTCATCCTACTACAGCCGATGAGATGCCACTTCAACCTTGGGTCATTCTAGAATTGTTTGAGAAATTGGATTTAGATTTTGTGGGGCCCACAAATCCACCATAAAAAGGAAGAGGTACATTTTAGTTTATATTGATTATTTCACCAAATGGGTAGAAGCGAAAGCTTTACCAAATTCCACCAAGCAGTCATAAGTAAATTCCTTGTTTGAAGATATTTTTGTTCGATTTGGAGTACCTAGGGATATTGTTACTGACTAGGGGGCATGGTTCACCTCAAAGTTAGTTCAGTCCATTGTGAAACAATATAAAATCGGACACATGAATTCCATGCCATATCATCCACAGGCTAATGGATAAGTGGAATCAACAAAGTAGGTTTTAGAAGGGATTTTGACAAAAAAAAGTTCAACTTCATCAATCAGATTGGGAAAATAAACTCCCATAAGCCTTATGGGCATAAATAACTACATGGAAAAATGTCACAGTTTTCACCCCTGGTGAGTTAGTTTATGGAAAACATGTACTTTTACCCATTGAATTTGAGGTGAAAACTTATAAAATTGCATCATATTAGGATTAAATTTTTCGGAAGCTGAGAAACAATGAGTTATACAATTGAATGAGCTAGATGAAATTCATTTGGCTGCACTGCAGAAAACCACTCTTGTACAGGAGCAACGAGCAAAATGGAACGACAAATTTATAAAAAAGAAGAAGTTCAAAGCTGGTGATTGAGCCTTACTTTTTTATTCAAAGTTTAAAATATTCAAAGGTAAGTTTACAACTCACTGGCTCGGCCCTTATAAAATTGATACAGTGTTTGACGATGGCTCTGTGAGAGTTAAAACAATTAATTGTTCAAGAATTATGCTTTTGGTCAATGGCCATAGACTAAAATTCTACAACAATCAAACATCTCAAGATGAATTCGTTTCCATATTACTTCAGCAATATGAGATGGAAGTCCTAATCAAGGAGGATAAATCTTCTCCTACTCTTTCATTTCGAATTTTATTTTCTTAAAAAAATTAACAAATAAAAAATAAAAATAAAAGTAAAGAGAAAAATAAGGTTCAGAATGTGAAAACTAGTTTTCTGGTGCATCCGAATGAGAACTCTGCTTGAAAACTTGGTAACTGGATAGAATAGTTCATTTCTTTAGCATTGTACATGATTCCTGCATTTTTTCTTTCTAGTGGTATCAATGTAGTTAGTACAGGTTAATCATTAAATCATAATCATTTCTTTGATTAAGCAGTAGCAGATTTGTTTATTTTTCTTCTGTAAGCAGCACCATACACTTCGGATCACTGCAACAGAAGAACTTTTTCATGGAATAAACTAACTTCATTCAAAAGAAAGACATAAGAAATTTCATGTAATAACATAAGAATTATGGTAATTAAATACAATTTCAACAAATGTGCAAAATGTTCATCACTTAACCAGATTACAACAACATCATTTTTAGAACCATATTTTCCAAGCAGCAAGGTAATAGTTTCTGATATTTATTTACTTGATTAAAATTAGGGTCAATTCTCAATATACAACTTACATTAATATGCAATTTAGAATTACCTTAAGTAACTACATCAAAACACTTTGATTTTCTTAACTCTACTCATGATCCCCTGAACTCGTACCATACCATTCATTCCAATTTATGCAATCATTTATGTCATAAACGATATCAACATGAAATCGTTATGATTATATGTTGTACATATAATATGATTTCATACACTATGAAACTGTTTCTCATTTTCCCATTTACTCCACCGAAAATCATGATATTGTTGGTCGTCTACTACATTCAACCTATCCACTCGATGCCAACCCCTATATGTCATCATTAAAAATGATAAATATCCATGCGAAATAAAATGATTTTTCTAAATGACGAAAACCCGTGAAATAATGAAACCATGTCATTTAGTGATCCTTGGTCATGCGGGTTATTTCATTTACCCTGTCACTTTGAAACCTATGTATGTGACCTTTTTACCCATGTTTGTGTAAAGAGTTGAACTCATCACCCAACAGATCTACCTAATAAACATGAGAAAGAAAGATGGAACCCACTTTCATCATTAGATATGAGATGAAAGGAACTGCACACTTTGATGAATTCTTGACTTGCAGAATAGTTTTACAGAAGGTAAGGTTGTTGCGACTTTTCGAAATATTTCATGGTCATAACATAACAATCACTAAGTTCTTTATAGGGACATTCAACGGAATGACAACCACAACTGGTGACGTAAAACTTTGTTTGACAGAAAAGTTGTTTTCAGAAATTACAAGGATGGAAAGAAAAGGAGAAAATTGGTTTAAAAGGCAGATATTAAAAGGAAAAGGTTGGACAACGTTTTTAAACAAGTCACATAGGAACCCTAACCGAGATAAAGGCGTATCAAGAACTCTGCTCAATGACCCATGGAGGGATTTAGTCTTCCTTATTCAAAAATACTTGACATGTGAGGGAATGTATATTTTAATCTACCTTTATCATGTCCATTTGTTGCAGCATTTAAAAGATATATATATATATATATATATATATATATATATATATATATATATATATATATATATATATATATATATAACAAAAAAAGTGAATCGACATGCCCTATTATATGTTGAAAAGTCGCATCAAAATGGCAGCCACTGTGTGGAAAAACCCACTACATAAAGAGATATTTTTGTATCACCATTCCCCAATTAAGTTAATGTATTGGATAAGTTAGAAAAAATAAATCAAACTTGGGATGAATTTATTTCAAGAAACGGATTTTAGAAAGTTGGGTTGTCTAGTGAAGATTTTAAGAAAGAGGAACAAATTCATGTAAACCCTAAATTAGTTATTACAGGAAATAAGGATAAGTAGAAGTAGAAAAATGAGGGTTTGCAGGAACCCAAACTACAAGGAAAACAACAAAATAAAGAGAAGGATTCTTAGATTCCTGAGAAATATACAACTAAAGTAGTGAGGGCCAAACAGAAATTGAGTAAAAATGAGTTGTAGATTTTTTAGGAAAATTCAACTAAGAAATTGATGTAGACCCCCCTTCTCTCCTCGGGGTTGCTTGACCTCCCGATCTAGGATCTTTGAAATACTAAACCGAATCAGCTTTTTGGGCCTCTAATAGACCTTGGAACAAATTACACACAGGCCCCTTTGATGTCACCTACAGGTTCAAATTACCTGCAACCCTACTCTCTAGCACTTCTGGCAACACCAATATACGAGTGCTAGCTCTTGTGCTAGAATCCTCTCAAATATGACCATGGGCTAAGACCATGGACCAGCTCCCTTCGTGACTTGCGCTTCGGAGCTTTTGCAAGCAGTGGACTCCTTTTTCTCTGATCTCCAAATCGTTGAAAACTCTGGGACAGGATCTACGATCCACACTCCTCTGACAACCAATGACTAAGATCTGCCTCGTGAATTCAACATTCGACGATTTTTAATGCAGTTGAAGCCTTTCTCCCCGAAGTGCTCTATCTCCGAAGCAACAGAGATGACACCACATGTCCACACAAATCGACGACGAGGATTCAACTTCTTACCTTTTTTCGGATGCATACTTATGGATCCTCCGAGCTAATGATGTGTGTCCTCCTCAAATCGATGGTCACAATCCTCTTCGCTACTTCGATCTTCATGACTTCACAAAGTTTTTTTTTTTCTCCACGCAATTCTTCCGAAGTTCTTTCCCACAAACTCTTGGATCTGTTGCCACATAACCTCCTCGATACTGATGGCTAGGATTCACTTCACAGCTTCACAACTTTGGCAATCCCGCACTCAATACCATTTCAAACCTCCGAACACTTGGAGTGTTGAAGAACTCCAAGACTAACCTCCTTGCAACTCTTTCCAGATATAACGGTTTGGAATGATCCCGCTTCCTCTAAATGAATCTCGCACGTTAACTTGCGGAATCTTGAAAGACTTCAACCTATTGAAGGATTCCCGCCACTATCTCTTCTTATCTTGATATTTCTCGAAACCTATGACTCCTCAGAACATTTCTTTGACACTTACTCGAAAATCGACCCTGTGAATGCCTTCCAAACAGGTTTCTCTCCAACTCAACTTATTTGCGAGCGACTATGCACTCCTTGCACCAGCTCCTTACTCAATTCAATTGCTCCTCCTGAACAATAGAACTTTGAATATGTTTCCACTTGCACACACCTTGTGAGGTCTTCTGCACTTCTTCCCAAACAAAGATTAAAGCTACTCCCCCTGAGCTTCTGAGTCAAAAGACTTTGTCAACGTACTCCTTGCGAACAATATGCACTTCTTGCAAATAAAAGTTCAAGTTACCTCTTCTAAGATTCTGAGTCGAAACAGACTCTGTCAATGCACTCCTTGCAGACAATATGCACTCCTTGCATAAGATCGTGAAGAGAAACAATTGAAACTTATCTAAACTCTCACAAATTCATACATTCAACCATGTAAATGCATTCATAAACACCAGAATGAGTAAATAACAGAGAATTCCACTTAAACAAAAAGCCTACCATTCATTCCTTCAGATAGACACATCAATAGCAACACCAGACATTTGGTATCAATGATTCTCTTTTATATTCATTCAAATGAAAATGTACATGGGCTCATACAATACTCTGACAAGCTTCAACAGTCTCTTCAGCAACAATAACCTTTAGCAGCTACAACAGTAACTTCAACTATCTCAATTCTCAGCAGCCTCTTCTGGGCAACAATACAATTATTTATACAAAAGATATCATAGAGATTTTCCCTCCGACTACCTTAGTGTTATCATATCGAATTAAAATCTATCAACTACTAAGGCTTATTACAATAAATGTTCAAGACAGACAGATAAGAGAAAATGCATTGAATCTATCCTGCAATCTACTACATTAAAGAAAATACATTCCCCATCGATCTCATGCGATGGTTCAACCTCCAAACATTTAAGATCATCTTTAATTACAATCTTTTCCAAATATTACATTGATATACCAACTTTAAAATTCAAAAACACTTCAAAATGCGCGCTAGGCGCTGAGCTGTCCTCCACTCGTGCTTTGTTGACGATGCTCCTGCATCATACTCCTCTGGAAAAAAATTCATGGACTCCTGTCCATGAGCTCCTACATTGAATTTCCATGCTTCTCGATATCTACTTCATTTACCCAACTGGCATCTTCTATTAGGTGTCCTTTCCACTTTACCAAATACTCAAAATATGTCTTCCTCCTGGTCTTTTTACCAGTCCTCTGATCTATGATCTTCTCCATCTGTGGTTTTTCTTCTACATGCATCTGCTTCTCCCACTGGATATCTTTCTGATATTTTGATCCTCTTGTGTCATATTCCTTGTAAGGATACAATTCTGAAATGTTGAATATGGGTGATATACCTACACCCTCTGGTAGCTCTATCTCATAAGCATTAGCATCAAATTTCCTTAGGATCTTGCATGGTCCTATCTTCTTCATCTTCAACTTGTTATATGTTCCCCTTGGGAACCTTTCCTTCCTGAGATGTGCCAGAACTTGATCTCCAACTTCAAATTTAAGTTCTCTCCTATGTTGATCAACTATGTGCTTGTATTCTCTATTGTTTCTCTGCAACTGATCTTTGATCTGATTATGAAGCTTTTGCATTTCTGCAGTGAAGTCTTCTGCTCCAACACTTCTTAATTCATTCTGCTCCAGATCTCTCAACTCTGATACTCCTCTTAGCTTCATTACATACACTATCTGGAATGGACTCTTTCCTATACTCTTGTTTAATGAGTCATTGTATGCAAACTCTGCTTGTGACAGAATTTGATCCCACTGGCTATGATGTTCAGTGACCAAGCTCCTCAGCAATTCTCCTAAACTCTGATTTACCACCTCAGTCGGTCCATCCATTTGAGGGTGATATGAAGAACTAAAGGATAGTTTTGTTCACAGTTTCTTCCACAATGTTCTTCAGAAATGACAAACAAATTTGGTGTCCCTGTCTGAAACAATACTCCTGGGCAACCCATGAAGTCTCACAACTTCCTTGAAAAACAAATTTGCAATGTGTGTTGCATCACTAGTTTTCTGGCATGGGATAAAGTGTGCCATCTTTGAGAATCTATCAACTACCTTAAATATGGAATCGCTCATCTTTTGTGTTCTTGGCAATCCCAACACAAAATCCATGCTTATTGCATCCCAAGGCCTATCTAGAATAGGCAATGGCTGATACAACCCAGTGTTTTGTCTCTTTCCTTTTGCATGTTGGAAAATATTACATCCGTTCACAAACTTCTTCATGTCTTCCCTCATACCTAGCCAATAGTATGAACTGTTCAACTATGCAAATGTTTTGTCATGGCCGAAATGTCCAGCTAGACCTCCACTATGTTTTTCTTTCAACGGATTATCCCTCATTGAACACTTTGGTATGCACAACTGGAAACATTTAAACAACAATCCATCTTGAATCAGATACTCTGTCCACTGACTTATGTCTCTAATCACAGGATTTTCACATGCTTCATATGCCTATTTAAAATATGGATCATCACAATACATCTCCTTAAGGTGTTCAAACCCTAAGGTTTTCACTTGAAATTCCTATAGAATTAGACATCTCCTGCTCAATGCATCAACAACTTTGTTAGCATTTCCATAAATATGTTTAATGACAAAAGTGAAATTTTTCATAAACTCTATCCACTTAACATGTCTTTGATTTAACTTCTCCTATCTGGTTATGAATTGTAAAGCCTGATTATCGCTATACAAAACAAAATCTTTTGGAACAAGATAGTGCCTCCATTTCTTTAAGGCTTGAATTACTGCATAAAAATATTTATCATATGTGGAGTACTTCCTCTTGGTATCATTCAACTTCTCACTGAAATATGCAACAGGCCTATTATCTTGGCTCAAGACTACTCCAATTGCAACTCCACTAGCATCACATCTTACTTAAAATGTCTTCTCGGAATTTGGAAACACTAGAATCGATTGTTCTGTTATCTTCTCCTTTAGTATCTTGAAGCCTTTCTCAGCTTCTTCTATCCACTTGAAAGACTTGTGTATTTTCTTCACCATATCTAGCATCGGTGTACAAATTCCACTGAAATTTCTAATGAACTTTTGATATAAACTTGTTAATCCATGGAAGCTTCTCACCTCGAATATGATCCTTGGCAATGGCCATTC
Source organism: Picea mariana (assembly GCA_032191745.1). NCBI lineage: Eukaryota > Viridiplantae > Streptophyta > Pinopsida > Pinales > Pinaceae > Picea > Picea mariana. The sequence goes on along the minus strand of JASDQU010100432.1, from coordinate 40,951 downwards.
TCTGATTGATTTCACCTTCTCTGGATCCATCTTCAATTCATTTGAAAATATCAAAAAACCCAAATAAATGAGTTATGCCTTCATAAAAGAGGACTTCTTCAAATTTATCAGCAGTTTCTCCTTCTGCAATCTCCTCATCACTAATTTCATATGTCTCAAATGCTCTTCTTCAGTTTTACTGAAGACTAATATATAATCCAGATATACAATCACAAACTTACCAATGAAATATTTTAATATCTCATTCATCAATCTCATAAAAGAATTTGTTAATCCAAATGACATAACAAGCCATTCATGCAACCCCTCATTTGTCTTGAAGATTGTTTTCCACTCATCACCTTCTCTCATCCTTATCTGGTGATATCCACTTTTCAAATCTATCTTTGAAAAATAATTTGCTCCACTTAAACAATCCATTAAGTCATCCATTCTTGGAAAATGAAATTTGCACCTAATAGTGATCTTGTTTAAGGCTCTTGATTCTGTACACATTCTCCATCCTCCATCTTTGTTCAGACTTAACACAGTTGGTACTATGCATGGAATCAAGCTTTCTCTGAATA
>JASDQU010100432.1:24684-36091 GCA_032191745.1 Picea mariana | reverse complement strand
CCTGGTATTAGATTAATGTGATGGATGATACTCCTGATAGGTGGAAATGAGCTAGGTAACTCATCCACTACTATGTCAGCAAAATTCTCTAACAGCTCCTGAACTTCTTCAGGCAGATCCTCCATAGAAGTACTTGTAAGGATAATTCTTGGCTTCCTCACTACAACTAACTGTATCTCTTGTTCTTTCTTAACTTCACTCAAGAGTTCCTTCCCACTCATGAGAAGTATACTTGTGTTGGCTTCTTCCTTTACTTTCTTCTCCTCTATTGATGGTAACATGTGTGTCCTACAATTCTTCTCCAAGGCATAAGTATTCTTCCTCCCATCATGAATGACATTCCTGTCAAACTTCCATGGTATCCCCAACAAAACATGGCATACATCCATGGGAATCACATCACACAAAATATCATCTCTATATATTCCTATCTTAAATTCAACTAGGCATTGTTTACTTACCATTACCTGGTGACCTTTCTGCAACCATGAGACTCTATATGGACTTGAATTTGCAGTTGTCTCCAGCTCCAATTTCTCCACCATCTCTGTGGATACTAAGTTATCAGTGCTCCCACTGTCAATTATCACCTTGCATACTATGTCTTTAGTCTTGCAAGTTGTTCTGAACAAATTGTTCCTCTACACTAGCTTTGCAACCTCTGGCTTTGGATTCAAGAGAACCTTCTTCATCATCAGATATTTTCCATCTTCTACGCCTTCTTCTTCAGCATTCCGCTTCTACGCTTCTGAAATGTGAGCTTCACCTCCTTCTTTATTTCTCTCGGGGCATTCCCAAGACATGTGTCATGTCTTTCCAAAGGCATAACACTTCACCTCTCCTCCTCTGCCTCTTCCTCTTCCTCGAGGAAAATAATTTCTTCCACCACCCTGTCTCCCTCGGGAACTTCCTCCTCTTTTTGAGTGACTATGTGGTTTTTTAGTCTCACCCTTGGGTTTTTGTGCCTTGTCATGGGAAATTCCCTTACCTCTGTGTGGACTTCTACCTCGGCTTCGCTGACTCTGCTTCCTGGCCAACTTTTATTCTGCCTTCAGTGCGATCTGATAAGAATCCTCCACTGTCCTTACTGTCATCATGATGATCTCATCCTGGATTTCATATCTCTGGCCATTGATATACCTGGAAACCTTTTCATCATCTTTCTCTCTCTGTCCAACCCTGATTTTCAACCTATAGAACTACTTTGTATACTCTTTTATTGTCATTCCTTTCTGTCTCGGGTTCTACCACCTCCTAAACAGATTTATCCAGTAATCCTGGAGTATGAATTTATCTTTCAACTTGGCTACCATTCTATCCCAACTCTTAATATTTTGTTTACCTTTGCTTCTTTTGTCAACTTGCAGTTCATCCCACCATAGTGTTGCATGTCCTTTCAACCTGGTGACAGCATGTTTTACCTTTTTCTCTTCATTGACGTCTTCATAATTAAAGTACTTGTCCATTTCTCGTATCCAATCAAGAAATTCTTCCACATCTAAGTTACCTTCATACATTGGGATGTCTATCTTTTCTCTAGCTCCCAATTTCACAATAGTTTTTAACAAGTGTTCTTCCGCAACATCCTCTTCTATAGCTTCTTCAACTTCCCTTTCTTCACTCTCTGCATCACTGACGTATCCAGCATCAGGTGCTCTCCTTTACGTCATCTCCATAGAATCTAAACTTGCACGAAGTTCTCTCATCTCCCTTTCCACCGCTCGATTTTCTACAGGTGGCTCCACACTTCTTCTAGGCGGCATTGTGCTGAACTTTTCCACACACGCAGAACTTAAGAACTTTCGCTTTTTGAGACCGCTTACCTCCTTCACTTGTTGTTTACAGAACCTAAAGGCTATATAGGCTCTGATACCACTTGACACAGACCCCCCTTCTCTTCTCAGTGTTTCTCGACCTCTCAGTCTAGGATCTTCAAAATACTAAACCGAATCATATTTTTGGGCCTCTAATAGACCCTAGAACAAATTACACACATGCCCCTTTGATGTCACCTGTAGGTTCAAATTATGGGCAACCCTTCTCTCTGACGCTTCTGACAACACCAATATACGAGTGTTATCGCATGTGCTAGACTCCTCTCCAAAATGACCATGGGATAAGACCACGGCCCATATCCCTTCGTGACTCGCACTTTGGAGCTTTTGCAAGAAGATAACTCATTTTCTCCGATCTCTGAATCGGTGAAAACTCTAAGACCAGATCTACGGTCCACACTCCTCCAACAGCCAATGGCTGAGATCTTCCTCATGACTTCGGAGTTCAGTGCTTTTGAATGCAACTGAAGCCTTTCTTCCTGAAGTGCTCTATCACTGAAGCGACAAAGATGGCACCACGTGTCCACAAAAATCGACGGCGAGGATTCAACTTCTTACCTTTTTCTGTATGCACACTTCTATATCCCACGATATGATGACATGTGTCCTCCTCAGATCGACGATCACAATCCTTTTCGCTACTTCAACCTTCACGACTTCGCAAAGTTTGTCTTTTTCTCCACGCAATTCTTCCGAAGTTCTTTCCCCCGAACTCTTGGATCTGCTTCCACACACCCTCCTCGATATTGACGACTAGGATTCACTTCACAGCTTCGACAATTCCGCACTCGAGACCCTTTCAAACCTCCAAACACTCAGAGTGTCGAAGGACTCCAAGACTAACCTCCTCGCAACTCTTCCCAAATCTAATGGTCTAGAATGATCTCGCTTCCTCTGAATGGATCTCGTACGTTAACTTGGGGAATCTTGAAAGACTCCAACCTATTGAAGGATTCACACCGCTATCTCTTATGAGCTTGATCTTTCTTGAAACCTATGACTCCTCAAAATGTTTCTTCGACACTTAGTTGAAAATCGACCCTGTGCACGCCTTGCAAACAATTTTCTCTCCAACTCAACTTCTTTGTGAGCGACTATGCACTCCTTGCACCAGCTCCTTACTCAACTCAATTTCTCCTCCTGAACCATAGAGCTTTGAATATGTTTCCACCTGCGCACACCTTGTGAGGTCTTCTGCACTTCTTCCCAACCAAAGCTTAAAGCTACTCCTCCTGATATTCTGAGTCAAAATACTCTATCAACGCACTCCTTGCGAACAATATGCACTTCTTGCAAATAAAAGTTCAAGTTACCTCTTCTGAGCTTATGAGTCGAAACAGACTCTGTCAACGCACTCCTTGTGGAGAATATGCACTCCTTGCATAAGCTCGTGAAGAGAAACAATTGAAACTTATCTAAACTCTCACAAATTCATAAATTCAACCATGTAAATGCATTCATAAACACAAGAATGAGTAAATAAAAAAGAATTGCAATTAAGCAGAAGTATACCATTCATTCATTCAGGTAGACACAACAAAAGCAACACTAGACATTTGGGACCAACGCTTCTATGTTATATTCATTCAAATGAAAATGTACATGGGCTCATACAATACTCTAATAAGCTTCAACAATCTCTATAACAACTTCTACAGTGAATACAACTACAACAACAATAACCTTCAGCAGCTACAAGAGTAATTTCAACTATCTCAATTCTCAGTAGCCTCTTCTGGGCAACAACACAATTATTTATACAAAAGAGCTCATAGAGCTTTTCCCTCTGAATACCTTAGTGTTATCCTATCGAATTAAAATTTATCAACTACTAAGGCTTATTACAATTAATGTTCGAGATAGACAGATAAGAGCGAATGCATCGAATCTGTCCTGCAATCCACTACATTAAATAAAATACATCCCCCATCGATCTCATGCGATGGTTCAACCTCCAAACATTTAAGATCATCTTTAATTACAATATTTTCCAGATATTAAATTGATATACCAACTTTAAAATTCAAAAACACTTCAAAATGCACGCTAGGCGCTAAGTTGTCATCCACTCGCGTTTTGTTAATGATGCTCTTGCATCAGAAATTGAAAAAGAAGGGTAAACGAAAAATTATAGAGGTAAAATATGATTCCACTGAAGAAATTCAACATTACATTAAATCTAAATTATTTTTAAAACTAAATAAAGATAAAATCTAATTATAATGAAACTAAATCTTGTTGAAAAATATAGCGCAGAAATACACTGTCATACTTCAGATTTCAACCTCTTATTAAGCTTAAGCATTAAAGCAATAAACCCAATATTGAATTGTACTTAATGAGCAGAAACATTGAATGGCATACATCTGAAACTAAATCAGTAGTGGAAATAATTCATAACAGCAGACAAAATCACACATTTGGCACCAAAATTTTGGGCAATGCCCCTTGAAGAATACACAGGAAAAATGGCAGCTTAAGGATAAAATTTTGTATTCAGCTCTAGGGAAAATATTAGAGCTTATAGCAGCCTTTACAAAAACATTTAAACATAGTACTTATCTCACTTTCCAGCAATATACTCTTCTAGAAAACTCAACCAGAATTTAGTCTTGGGAAATGTGCTATGGTCTGTACGGCTCTGTATAGTCAACAATAGTACCAAAATGTCTTGTAAATCGTGCCAAAAAATTTCAACACTATAATGTACCTTGCAAAAAAGGTTTCACTTAGCAAAATCGCCTAGAAAATCAATCCAACCAGTTGTTGAAAGACAACCCTCGATTTATGTGCATTTCCTCTTGTTGTACGACCTCCTCATGTAGTTGTAGTACGAACAACAATAAATGCAGTCTTCTACCTTGGAATGTGTTCATATCCCTCACCTAGGGATGCATGTCAACTCCCTTTGTTGTGACTCTTTCCCTCCAACCAAGAAATTTCTCTCTTGGACAATGTGACCCTTCACATAACCTCCAAGATCTCCTCAAGATGTGCGCCCAATCTCTCCCTCATGAGCTACCTTTAAGCAATTTCAAAATGTAACTCTTATAACCCTTGATCTCCCTTGAGTGACTCTTCACTTTTGCTTGAGATCAACGGTCACGAAATTATCATCCATTGAGGTCACTTAAGTCACTAAAATGACCCATAACATCATAAAGTCATTTTTACATTTAAAAATTAAAAGACGCAACTTTATAAAATCACTTTATAAAGTTACTTTATAAAAACACATTATAAAGTCACTAGGGAGAAATGTGCTCGATCACTTCCACATCCTGGGCACCGCCTATGCAGAAGTACCTCTGAGATACCAATTCTAACACTCCCTCTTAGCGAGAGAAGTACTTCTGGTATCACCATCAAAATTCGTCTCCAACTCATCAGCTGCCATAGCTACTCCTCCTGTGCTAAAAGTCTCTACTCCCTCTGAACAGGAAGCCACTACTCCCACTACACTGGAAGCCTCTGTTTCTACCTCTGTTGTTCCACAAACTGAAGACATGCTCCTAGGAGAATGCACACTCTCATGAGCATCCAACTGTGTCGACTCATGCTTGTTAAGTCCTTCGAGAGTCCCGGAAGAGTATTGAGTCCCCGGTATCAACTCTCTCTCCCATAAAACCTGCCTACTCTCCAACACAGAATCTGAATCCAGAAATCCACTGGACCCCAACATAGGTCGACCCAACAACTTGTACAACCTCTCATACCCGACACCAAGCATCATTGTTATGTCTGGAGTAGCTCCCTCTGAATATAGAAATACCCTCCACAGTAGAATGCCACTCCAAATCCATCAACTTCTAGAGCTAACACTAAGAGTAAGTTAACCATCATCTCTGGAACATACAATACTCCAACAACCTCCAAAAAGCCTCCTGACTCTAGCTGGAATTTAACACTTCCAACCCCCTTCACTGTAAGTTGTGGGCCACTACCAACACCCACACAACAGTTTGAATTTGTTTCTGAAAGACTCAGGACCACTAACCTCATCCCTGTCATATGCTGGGAAGCTCCATTGTCCAAATACCACACTTCAATGTCCTCAAATACTAGGAAACCATTGCCCAAGGGACCAGTCTTGAGAGAAAACTCCCTTTCATGTCTCTCAACAAACTTTGCAATCTTTGTTGATGTTGACACCTTTGGTTCTGGCTTCTTCTCCTTCTTGTTAGGACACTGACTAGCGTATTGTCCAGTCTTGTGACATGCAAAGCATCTCAACTTTCTCATGTCCTTGTTCTTCTCATTTCTCTTTCCACAAGAGCATTGTTGTCATCTTCTGCACCATCCACTGCCCTCTCATGAGACTGTTACAAGGAAAATATCTCTATGTCCAGGGGAAAACCACAACAGATGGAAATGACTACAGAAATCAAATCTAATCTCAGGTATGCTATATAATAAAATATGCTAACAAGACAAGATAAAGAGCCTACCTCGTCCAGACATTCGATGAAGTCCGTCGTTGAGCACTTAACTCAAAGAAATACGCTTGCAACTTGTCCTCGACAACCAAGAAACTTTATATATTGTGATAATATATAAAGTTAGCACATTCAATAGCATAATTCATCAACATTCATAACAAATATTTGCATGGAATAACAATTCAAATATTTGCAAGATATTAATTGGACGAGAAAAGAGTATTTCTATTAAAATGTAATCAGCAGAAGTGAATGAATTATAAAATTCTGTGTCGGCACGGTTCGGAACCTAGAAACTAAGTCCCTTTCAGTTGGGCCTCCACCAAAAGCATGTTGATATTATGGTAGTTGCGTGAGGTATTTACCTCCATGTGTAAACCTGACGAGGATAGAATACTCTCGGAAGCAAGAAGAAACCCTAATGAGTTGGCTAATAACCCTAGAAGACTTGTCGGCTCAAGAAGATAAATTATATTAGGTTATTAGCCTCCAAGAGAAGAATTCGGCCATAAATAATAATATATACTGAACAGACAGATACCCAGAATGAGTATTCGGCCCAGGCAGTTAGCCAGAATTAGTATAAATACAGGAGGCCAGTTCTCATTCTGGCAGGCAGTCTCAGAATTGCAGAGCAGCAACTTGTGCGCACTGCAATGCCCAGTCTTGTGCGCAGGTTTGAGGAGAGATGCCATTGCAACTGCTATAGCTAGCAGATCACGTTTGGCTTTGACTATCTCTTGGTTAGGGTTTGGACTATCTGATCAGCTCTTGTTGGTGTGTTATCCTTGGGGAAAGGTGCGCTACGCTTTGTTTGGCTATCTAGCCTAGGATTTGCTTCCGGAGTGATTCTCTGTCAAGGTTAAGGTGCTAAGAGGGTGGCTTCGGCCTATGGTTGGTTAACAATAGAGATATTGTCAATGGTAAAATGAGCACATCCATTATATTCTAACAGGTTATGGGCCCACACCTCCTTCATTTAGTCTAACCGCTGGAAGGAAACATAGCCAGAAGGATATTAAGCTTGTTGAAGAACTGTCGCTAGGGTTTCTAGCAGGAGTAGTCACCAAAGCATTGTCACTAGGGTTACTAGCAGGTGCAGTTACAAAAACCCTAATCCTCTCGTTGAGACATCTTAAGTGAAGAGATTGACCTAATCTCTGGACAGATTAGTGTGCCCTAGCCTAGCGCATCTCCTGGTACTCTTAGCAAGCCAAGACGTCAAGTTTGAGTTTGTGGTCAAATCTAGGGTTTGACNGAACAAGTTAGATGGAGCCTCTAACTTCAGAGTGTGGAAGACAAGGATTGACCTCATCCTTGCCAAGAATAAAGTGATGGATATCGTGAAAGGAAAGATCATGGAACCAAAGTTTGAAGAAGGAAAAGAGAAGGAACCATGGAATGTTACAGTTATGGAGAAGTTCAAAGACAGTGACATCAATTCCATGAGTATCATAGTGGAATATATAAAAGACCACTTGATACCCTACATCTCCCATCTTGACTCATCGAAGAAGATGTATGATGCCCTAACAAATCTATTCTTGGTCAAAAACATTGGATATCCCTTCTTTTAGAATAGATTTGTTGAGTGAAATCTATTCTGACCGAGAATAGATTTGTTAGGGCATCATACAAATCTAGAAGAATTTTGCTGAGTGAAATCTATCCAATGTATGATGTAACGTACCTTGTAGAACAGGTTTCACTCAGCAAAATTGCCTAGAAAATCAAGCCAACCAACTTTTAAAAGACAACCCTCGATTTATGTACCTTTCCTCTTGATGTACGGCCAACAATCACTGATGTACAGCCTCCTCCTGTAGTTGTTGTATGAACAACAATAAATGCAGTCTTCTACCTTGGAATGCATGTGTATCCCTCAACTAGGGATGCATCCCAACTCCCTCTGTTGTGACTCTTTCCCTCCAAGCAAGAAATTTCTCTCTTGGACAATGTGACCCTTCACATACCCTCCAAGCTGTCCTCAAGATGTGCGCCCAATCTCTCCCTCATGAGCTTCCTTTAAGCAATTTCAAAATGTAACTCTTCTGACCCTTGATCTCCCTTGAGTGTCTCTTCGCTTTCACTTGAGATCAACGGTCATGACTTAATCATCCGTTGAGGTCACTTAAGTCACTAAATTGACCCATAACATCATAAAGTCACTTTTACATTTAAAAATTAAAAGACCCAACTTTATAAAATCACTTTATAAAGTTATTTTATCAAAACACATTATAAAGTTACATTATAAACCACATTCTAAACAAGGTTGCATAGCAGCATTCCTGCAACTTTATAAAATCACTTTATAAAGTTACTTTATAAAAACACATAAAGTTGCATTATAAACCACATAAAGTTGCATTATAAACCACATTCTAAACAAGGTTGCATAGGAAGAGCATTACCTGCTGCCTCGTATTACTCTTGCATATTTAATATTTAATAAGTTATTGTTTCAATTAAAACAGAATAATAGCAATGCCAAATGAATTGTTTAAAAAATATTTGAATACCTACAAAAAAAATTATGTTGAGCTTTGATTTTTTACCATTAAGTTTCCTTAGATTACTACAGCAACATTAGTTTCTTTAGATTACTACAACAACCTCCTTATGCAGGTTGTTATAATTTTTGGCAAATTACGCAAATAACAAAAGGAAGGTTATATCCAGATAATCACTTTTATCTATGTACCCAATCGATTGAAACCCGGATTTCACTGCAGAAAGCAAGGTCCAAAAATAATGGTCACCTCGTACCCACCCTCCCACACCTAAGACATCCAATTTATTGTTAGCACTAGGACATCTATTCATTCCAAAAGATGGATAAATTATGTCCAAAATAACATAATTTATGACCAAAATAAATGGAAAGCTACACGATGACAAAGCATTTATTTCTCTGCAATAAGGGGTTGGTTTCAATAGCCAATTCCTATTTAAGAAAACTGGTTTTAAATAATTTAAAAAATAAAAATAAAATCATATAATGTAAAACCTTTGGAAAAGTGCAATTTTTTTCTCCGCAGTAGGCTCTGCAATAAGGAGCTGGTTTCAATCAGGAGCTGGTTTCAATAGCCAATCCCCTTTTAAGAAAAGTGGTTTTAAATAATTTAAAAAATAAATAAAACCTTTGAAAAAGTGCAAATTAAGTAAAAACTAAAGGATAAAAGTAAAATAAAAACTAAATAAAAGTAGCACTAAAATATATGAAACTAACTAAATTAAGTTAAAAATCCAAACAAAACTTTGATGCCCAATATTTTTGGATAAAATCATATTTGGAGGATTTTTATGGAATCGAGCACTGGTAAACCCATCCATTAGCCCATTGGTTCTATCGAACAGTAGTACTATGAACCAGTGTTGTAATATCGCAAATATAGTGCCCACGATTTCTTCTACTTTGATTTTCTAAACTAACTGGTTTTGATCTGGTGCGTTTTTCAATCAGCGATCAGTGATTTGAAGAGATTTCTTCTCCATTTGGCTGAAAATCATGACCTAAATACACTACCTGGAAACCTGCCACTTGTCCGCATCCAGTTTATTGTGGAGGTTTTTAGTGAGTTTAGAAAGAAAGAAAGAAATGATTTCAAGTTTAGAGGCTAACAATAGTCTATGGGACAGACTTCACATACTGATTTCTGCATTTCAGCCCTTTTCCTGTTCAATTTGATGATGAGTTCTATCAATTTCTCCACTGTCTCCTAGCTGAATAGATTATCCCAAGAACTAGCTGTCAAGATATTTACATAACTGTGTTGGCTAAATGTTCTACCTTTTGGGTTTTCTGATAGGAATTGGCCGGAATCCGGTGATGTAAATTTGGACAAAATCTCTATTTTCTGTTGTTTAAATTGCCTTTCTGAATGCATAAATGGATTCAGCGTGCTGAAAAACCCCTGGGACACTCGGATTATACAAACTTAGCCACTCAAATCTGCAGATCCAACCATTTATCACCGAATTTCGGGCAAATCAAATGGAAAAAATTACTGAAAAACCTCCAAAAAAATAGAACTTTTACACTACTATCTTACATAACTATCTCTACTATTTTTCTAAAATAAAATGTTTTTTCCTGTTTTCACTTTTCTATAAATACAGACATGAAGGAAAAAACTACAATCCATGTGATGTTGCCATGAAACTTGAACAACCCCCTCTTTGTTAACGGCTGAACATACCGGGGCCTCAATTGAATATAGGTCGTTGGATTTCCACCTTTTCCAATCAACACTTCACATTTAAACATGAACTATCTACACGCAAACATAGCATTTTATTAATTTTTAATACTACGATTGTAAAGTTTTAATGGTTATATACAATTAAAGCAAAATCTAAAGACTAAAATTAATAAAATCTAAAGTAATAAAAATAAAAATTAATAAAATCTAAAGTAATAAAAATAAAAATTAATAAACTAAAGTTAATATAAAACTAAAATTAAAACTAAAATCAATATAATAATACTAATATTATTATTGTAACTATAATAAAAATTAACGATGAAATTAAAATGAAAAATAAACTAAAATAAATAAATAAAAATAAACTACAAACATAAAACTAAACTAAAAGGTAAAACCTTGCTCCAATATGGGTATGACTATTAATACTGATAAGACTAAGGTCATGATTATTAAATCCAATAGGATCCCTTATGATACCTTTCTATATGACAACAACAACTTGGAGGAAGTGACTTCATACAAATATCTTGGAATTGATATTCACCACAAGCTCAATTGGAATTATAGCATTGAGAAAATGATTATTGAGAGATGGAAAGCTTATTATGGGCTTGAAAACAATTGTAAATCAGTCAATCTTTGGAGTTGGGATAAGAAGAAACTCCTCTTTGAGACTCTTGTTACACCTATTATTCTTTATGGATGTGAAGTCTGGGGCTGTAGTATCTCTCGTGAATCCTGGAGAAAGATAGAGCAAATACAAAAGAATTTGATAACCTATAATCTCATAATTAAAAGAAATACGCCCTATCCCATCCTCCTCGTAGAAACAAGCCCCTCCCCCATTGAGAGCATGGCTATGACTAGATACCTAATGTATAAGAACAAGTTAAACAACATGGAAGACAAGAGGCTACCTAAA
>JASDQU010100431.1:444511-459467 GCA_032191745.1 Picea mariana | reverse complement strand
ATTTTGGAATATGAAGAAAATATGTAAAAGAGAAAAGGATATATGTTAGCGTATAGATCAGTATATGGTTCAGTGTTTTGGTTGTATTGGTGGGAAGAAAATAATTTGTTGACTTGATAGGACATGTTACATATCTAGAACAATTGAGCAAAATATGCTAGTCTCAGGTTTCACTGAAATGTATGAATGTTGTAATGGCATCTAAAGAACGTAATTTTATTTCTGATATCATAAAATTACTACTTTTTTATGTGTGTGTGTGTGTCTATATATATATATATATATATATATATATATATATATCTGTGTGTGTGTGTGTATATATATGTATGTATGTATGCATGTATATGTATATCTATGTATATGCATGTATACATAGATATACATATACATACATGCATACATACATACATACATAATACATACATATATATATATATGATTCCTCATTTCTCTAGAAACGAGATCTACTTGTTCTCCTTCAACCGAGAAGCCCTCCATGGATCCTTCTAGTCTTGAAAAGCCTTGTATTTATGTTTTCACCCAAACCTTATGTCATGTCTTTGGTCATCCATGCTTATCCCACCCCCAACCTCCACTTAGACGATTACATCCCTTTTTCTAGTGCTCCCAACAGTCAGGGGCACCAATGGGAAAGCAAACAACAAGCATTCTAGAAAGATCCAGATGTGTAAGAACCAAGGGGACCTCCTACCCCCTACCATCGAGTCCCATGCTAAGTTTCCAACTCAAATCCTGAAATGAGGCTTAACATTCCAATAGGTAGTACCATGATTCCAAAAAACAACAGCAAACCTCTGAAACATATTATGTAGGGAATATTTTGTTTTGGATGTTTGCTCTTATGAATTTCATATAAATCAATTATGGAATATGAAGAAAATATATAAAAAAGAAATGGATATATGTTAGAGGATAGATCAGTATATCGTGTAGTGTTTTGGTTGTGTTGGTAGGAAGAAAATAATTTGTTGACTTGATAGGACATGTTACAGATCTAGAAGATTATCTAAACAATTGAGCAAAATATGCTAGTCTCAGTTTTCATTGAAATGTATGAATGTTGTAATGGCATCTAAAGAACATAATTTTATATCTCATATCATAAAATTATGACTTTTTCTGAGTGTGTGTGTGTATATACATAGATATACACATACATAGATATACATATACATACTACATACATACATACATATGTATGTATATGTATATATCTATGATTCCTCATTTCCTCTAGAAACAAGATCTACTTGTTCTACTTCAACCAAGAATCCCCCCATGGATCCTTCTAGTCATGAGAAGCCTTGTATTTTTGTTTTCACCCTAACCTTCTTCCTCCCAAACCTTCTGTCCTGTTTACTTTTACAATCTTTCTACATGTGCCCTACTTCATGATAGATTGTGCAATGAAAAGACATCTTCCAATAGTCCAACTTCCGCACGTAAGTCAACAAAGCCCATTCAACTTCAATTTCTGTAGGATACCCTTCTCGCAAGTCAACTTCTTCCATAATCTTGACAATCTGTTTATCTTTCATACCCGAATTTTTCCTCCATTGATATAAATTTTCCCAAGTAATTCCCTAATTTTTCTAATATGCCTTTACTCCTAGCTTGAATGGGATACCTGGCAATAAAACCCACACTCATTGGATGTACATGGGTTCACGTTTGGGGTTGAATGAGGACCTTCATTGCTTTAAGCATAGTCTTGAAGGGCCCCACAACCAGTGTCGACTAAGGATTTCCTCAACATCCTTAGAACTTATAAGTTTGAAACAGATCCAACCCCTAAGAACCATATGAAGTTTTGGAATATAACCTATCAACCCTTTCCAATTTTCTTCCATCCAAACTCTCAGTGAGGCACCTTTCACCTCCTTCCCCATGAAGTGTTGTTGATTGCAGCTTCATGAGACATTCTACAGGTCGTTCTCCTCTGGACTGAGTTGAGACACTCTATGAGAGAGCCCATGTGATGGGTGTGTCATACTCCTCTGGACTGAGTTGAGATGACGTGTGTGGTCTCTTGTCGCGCTCCTCTGAATTGAGTTGAGACGACTTGAGATGGACTACTGTCAAACTCCTATGGACTTAGTTGAGTCAACTTGAGATGGCTCTCCAGATGGTACTCCTATGGACTTAGTTGAGTTAATCTGTTGAGAGTGACGTCCCTGTGGTTGAGCACAGGTGGACGTGTCCCTAGTAGCTGAGCACTAGAGGATGTGGGAGATCTTTAATATTGTGTAAAAGATTAATTATATTATTCAGTTGCACAAGTCGACCCTAGTGTGCCAATAGACACATCCATTTGATGTGCTAGGTCATGTATAAATAAGAGTTGATCCCCATTGTGGATCACTCACTCTCACTTGTTTCATTATCTCAACGCTTACTTGTAGGGCTGAAGTGCGCACTTCTCTTAGGCGCAATCTTTCTTGGTCATAGAGCACCCTCTTGTGTGCACTAGGGTTTGTGGTGAAAGGGTGATCTTCTCTTGACTCTATAGCAAAGGATTGTTGGGTTTTTCCCTTGATTGAGAAGGGTTTTCCGAGGATAACTTCTTGTGTTCTTGTGCATGGTTATTCTTCTTGTGATCTTGGTTACTGCAGCTATTGTTTATGGTTCAAGTTCATGCTAAATTGAAAAGAAACTACATGTGCATGAGCTAATCATTAAAATTCAACATGAAATTCCTGGTTACTGCTTTTTCCATCAAACCTCTGACTTCCTCCATGCCAATATCTCCTCCTAACACCTTTTCAACACACCTTTTTCAGGGCTTAATGCCTTTTTAATATTCCCTTTTTTTTTAATTGTGGTATTGTCCATTGGACCCTCTTTTTTCACAGGATTTTCACCCTTGGTTCCTATCACCTGGTTTTCCTCGCATCCACCAATATTTTGTGTTTGCCTTAGAGAACCTTCCTGGTGACAATGAATTTGGTCTAGGACTTGTTTGGAACAAGGGCATACCTTCTTCAGACTGCTTCTCAACATTTTCTTAGCATTTTCCCTAGAAACCTTGTCTCTATGTAGATTATTCTCTTGCTTGAGCTTCCTCAATGCACCATCGAACTTGTCCTTTTGACTTAAATTCTTGTTTAATGATTTGTTGGAAATTTGTCCTTTCTTGTCAGTAAGATTCCTATCACTCGATTGCCTTGTGCCACGTCTTGCGTACTCATCATGTTGGAACCTTGACCTAGAGCTAAATTTGTAAAAAATATGAAAAAAAACACATAGATTTGGATCTAATAAAAGAACCACCCAACACAGGAAAATTGTAAAGATTTTCTTCTTTTATTTATTTCTGAGAAATATACAATACAAGCAGAGACATCTTACAACCCTTCTTGGTTGTTCGACTCTGGTACTGCTTCTGTTGTACAAATCTGCTCTCTGTTGTATGGATCAGCTTCCTTCTAGATCTTTATGGCTCTAAGAAGGACAGGTATATCAGCCCCTTCTTGGGCAAGAGAATCTGGCCTTGACTCAACCTCTCTAATTCACGGCTTGGCTGGATCTAATCGGTCCTAGCAGGTCGTATGATGTTCCTAGGGATTTGACCACACAGTGTCATACAAAGGTACGACTTCCTCCCTTCGACTGTGCTCAGATAGTCTAAACCTTGTCTAGATCGAGTTTCTCTCTCTTTAGAATGCATCGACTTGCTCCTTATAAGTTTCTTGGAGATCCATGTAAGTGTTAGAAAAACAATCCCAGCCATTAGATCTTGATCTAGATCAATGGTTGGGACTTATTCCTTCATTGGGATAACTTAAACTTAGTTTTGTGTTCTCACTACATAGAGAACTTGTCCTCACTATAAACATTCTAACACTCCCTCTTAGTGAGGAAAGTGTTCTCTATGACTCCCAACTTCTCCCGGAAGTACTCAAATTTTCCTTTAGACAATCCTTTAGTAAGGATATTGCAACCTACTCGTTTGTAGAGATGTATTGAAGCTTTACTTCCCCTTTTTGTACTTTGTCCCTGATAAAGTGGTACATGATCTCAATGTTTCTTGGATCTATCATGAAATATTGAATTCTCTGAGAGTTTAATACAACTCTGATTATCACAGTATATTATAGTCGGATCCAGCTTTGCATCAAACAGATCTACAAGAATCTTTCAAAGCCAAAGGGCTTCACAGCTTGCTTGGCTAGTTGCCATGTACTCGACTTCTGCTAAACTGAGAGCTACTGATTTTTGCTTCTTGTTGTACCAGGAGATCATGCCTGAACCGAGGCTGAAGAAGCACCCAGAAGTACTCTCCTGTCAACTACACTTCCAGCCCAATCTGAATCTGAATATCCCACTAGTCTAACTCGATCTCCCTAAACATACTGAAGTTCGTATTCTATGGTACCTTTCAAGTAGCTCGGGATATGTTTTGGTGCAATCAAATGCACTATCCTGGGGTCCACCATGTGTTGACTGAGAGTGTTAACAGCAAAACAAATAGCAGGTCTGGTGTTAATCAAATAAATCAAGCACCCAATCAATTGTCTGTAGATGGTAGGATTCACCTTCTCTGACTCGGAGGTGTTTAGTTTCTTAAGATTAGTAATCATGGGAGAGGCCATGGATTTGTAGTCCTCCATCCCAAACCTTTTGAGAATCTCAACTGTATATTTTCCTTGACCAAGGAAAATTTCACCCTTTCGTTGCCAGATTTCTAAGCCAAGAAAATAATGCATTAGACCCAAGTCTTTGATCTCAAATTCTTCAACCAATTCCCGTTTCCAACCTGTAATCAGAGTTTTTGCTCTTGTCAAGAATAGATCATCAACATAGAGAACAAGAATGAGAATATCACCTTCACTCATGAGAAGATACAGATTTGAATCTACATCACTCTTGACAAAACCAATACTATGTAGATAACTGTCACTTCTGGAATACCACGCTTTGGGTGTTTGCTTGAGTCCATAAAGAGCCTTCTTTAGTCGACAGACATGACTTGCTATATCATGAACTTCAAAACCCTATGGTTGCTCCAAATGGACCTCCTCCTCAATCTTCTCGTTGAGAAAAGTTGTTTTAACATCCATTTGATGTATTTTCCACCCCATTTGAGTGGCAATAGACATAACTGCACGAATGGAGGTATAACGAGCCACTGGAGCAAAGGTCTTGTCATAATCTACTCCTTCCTTCTGAGAAAATCCCCAAGCCACAAATCTAACCTTATATTTATCAATGCTACCATCTATTGCATGCTTGATCTTATATATCCACTTGGAGCTAACTACAGATTTGTTCTTTGGCCTGGGCACTATTTCCCACACATCATTCTTCATTATAGATGTATATTCCTCCATCATGGAATCCTTCCAAACTTGTGTTTTAATGGCTTCTTCAAAGCAAGTCGGTTTTGATTCAATAATGTCACTCATGAGAGCAGTATATCTTGAGTACCTCTGACGTGGTATGCTCGTTCTGACTGAGGTCTTAGGTGACTTTACTTGCTCACTAGGTTATTTCAGTAACTGCTCGGCCCACTTTGGTTTTCTTTTTCTGGAAGATGTCGATTGTTCTTTCTCCCGTTGACCTTATGTGGGGAGATCTGAACTTTGAGGAAATGATACTTCTTCTTGTTGAGGAACTTTTGTTCCAGAATATCTTTGTCCTGATAGGATTTCCGAAAAGCTCTATCTTCCTCAAATTTTATGTCTTTCCGCTCTACCGTCTTCCTAGAGGAAGGAATGTATACCCTGTAGGCTTAGGATGTCTCATTGTATCCCACTAGAATTACTTTCCCTATTGTAGGATCCAACTTAGTCATTTTCTCAGCAGGGATATGACAGTAGACAACACAACCAAAAATGCGAAGATGACTAATGTTTGGTTTCTTCCCCACAAATGCTTCTTCAGGAGTTACATTTCCAAGTACTCTATGAGGACTTCTACAACAGTGTTACACGTTTCTGCCCAGGGGAAATTAGGAAGATCTTGATCATGCAACATTGCTATTACTGCCCCAACAATCGCTCTATTCTTTCTTTCTGAAACCCCATTTTGTTGAGGAGTGTATGGGACTGTCAACTCCCTCTTAATCCCAGCTTCTGCACAAAATTTTTTGAAAGCATGAGATGTGTACTCTCCTCCATTATCAGATCTGAGGACTTTTATTCTCTTCCCTATTTGATTTTCAACAAAAGATTTGAATTCTTGAAATCTTTTGAGCACCTCTTCTGAGGTTTTTCCTGTCAAGAAGTAAATCCAAGTTTTTCTAGAAAAATCATCTATAAAACTAATGTAGTATTTAAACTTTCCTCCTATGAACAAAGAAGACATGGGACCACAAATATCAGTATGAATTAAATCCAAAATACTTTAGGATCTATGATCACTCTTAGGAAATAGTGCTTTTACATACTTACCTAGAGCAAATCCCTTACATACCTCATGATAACTTGTGGAGAAAGAAGGCGTTCCTATCACGATCTTGTCTGAAATCTTAAGAGCTCCATGCCCAAGATGAGCCATACGCCTGTGCCATAACTCACAATCTTTGTTGCCACTGCTGCTAGCTAGAGTGTACTGAGATTCAAATTACAACTTATACAACTTGTCTTTTCTTACTCCAATAACTTGCTCAGATCCCTTACTTAAACCTTTTGGTTTAATCTATGCCCTTCGGTCCTTGAAGGATACTTCATATCCCTTGTCCTCTAGAAGGAACATAGAGAACATCTAAAAGATAGAGAGGCTTACCTGACTCCCTCTCAAATTTTATAGTTCCTACTCCCTTTGCATGGTATGCATAATCATCACCAAGCAGAATTTCGAACTCAAATTCTCTTTTGCTTAGACTGCAGAAGTAATGTTTATGGTCAGTCATGTGACTGGATGCTCCATTATCTATGTACCAAACATCCTTAGTTTGAGTACAAGAAAGACATGCCTTGCAAACATCCTCTGCCATCTTAATATATGGATTCTTGTCTTGTTGAGGGTTGTTCAACTTATTTGGCTCTTATACCATGTAAAAAAATATGAAATAAAACACACAGATTTGGGTCTAATAAAAGAACAACCACCCAAAACAGAAAAATTGTAAAGATTTTCTTCTTTTATTTATTTCTGAGAAATAAACAATACAAGCAGAGACATCTTACAACCCTTCTTGGTTGTACAACTCTAGTACTTCTTCTACTGTACGGATCTGCTCTCTGTTGTATGAATCGGCTTCCTTCTAGATCTTTATTGCTTTGAGAAGGGACAAGTATATCAACTCCTTCTTAGGCAAGGGAATCTAGCCCTGACTCGGCCTCTCTAATTCACAGCTTGGTTGGGTCTAATCAACCCTAGCCAGGGCGTATCAGGTGTCCAGATTAGAAGAATGGTTCTTGTATCACTCTGTGGAGTGAGTGACTTATCCAACATCATGTCTGATTACTCAGATGGAGTATGGTTTCGAGAGATGATGCAGTTGATGACACTGATAGTGATGATGGTGCTCGTGATCTAGTCATGAGATAATCTATACGACTATGTTGATGCTACCAGGTGAATGGTATGTTTGTGCTCAAGACCATTACCTTCAATACCTCCCTAGCTAGGCGGGAGTATTGATATTATGGTAGTTGTGAGAGGTATTTACCTCCACGTGTAAACCTGACAAGAATAGAATATTCTAAGAAGCAAGAAGAAACCCTAATTAGTTGGCTAATAACCCTAGAAGACAAGTCGACTCAAGAGGATAACTTGTATTAGGTTATTAGCCTCCAAGAGAAGAAGTCGGCTAAAGGAAATATTATATACCAAGTAAATAGGCACCCAGAATGAGAAGTCGGCCCAGGCAGTTTGCCAGATTTAGTATAAATACAGGAGGCCAGTCTTCATTCCGGTAGACATTCTCAGAACTGCAGAAGCAGCTCTTGTGCGCACTGCAGTTGGCCAGTTTGTGCGCAAGTTTGGAGGAGAGTTGTCGTTGCAGCTGTTGCAGCTAGCAGATTTCGATTTGGCTTGGACTATCTCTTGGTTATGGTTTGGACTCTCTGATCAGCGCTTGCTTGGTGCGCTATCCTTGGAGAAAGGTGCGCCACCCTTTGTTTGGCTATCTAGCCTAGGGTTTGCTTCCGGAATGATTCTCTTTCAAGGTTAAGGTACTCGAGGGTGGCTTCGGCCTATGGTTGGGTGACAATAGTGATATTGTCTATGGTTAAACAAGCACATCCATTAGATTCTAACAGAAAGAGGGGATCCATTAGGTCTAGTTATAGCCTAAGACCTATAAAGGAATCCTTCTTGGAAGAGGGAGGAGAACTACAAGGATTGACATTAGGCACTGACCAAGCATCCTCTCTATTGGAAGGAAGTCATACATCACACTTGCAAAAACAAGGACCCTCCAAAGAAGTCAAGGAGGGAAACAAATGTAATAAAAAGGGTCCCTAGAGCAAGGAGGACCTAGGAGAAGGTGACTAGATGATCATTCTCTCACTGAATATAAAAGGGGTTGGGGTGCCCTAAAATAGTTAGCCCTAAAAACATTATGTTAAGTTTATAACCCTGATATGGTGTTCTTCCAAGAAACCATGTGTGGGTAGCAAATCCATAGAGGTCATGTCATCTTTTTTGAATTATTGTACTTTTTGCGCTTTGGATGTAGATGGGTTGTCTAGTGGTCTTGTCATAGAATAGAACTCCAACATTGACCCACTTTCTACCTCTATTGAATGTGGGAATTCAAAAGGAGTGCAGGTCAAAGGCGCTAGGAAAGGTGTTCAAAATAATAAACTTGTATGGACAATATGGGGAAAGAAAGCATTACTAGGAAATGCTAACAGAACAAGGTTCGCTAGAAGGCGATAATGTCAGAATAGGAGGGGAGGATCTTAAATTAACCATGAAAGCTATGGAGATCTTGGGTGAATCTACAAATTATTTCAATCATTTTTTTGAAGAATTGAAGTTAATTGATGTGGAATCACCTTAGGTGATACCTACCTAGAGAAATTCTAGAGGAGAGAAAGTAAATATATCCAAAAGGCTAGACAAATTCTTGATGACAAAAACAATTGTAGGAGAGGAAGCGAAAATGAAATTCTGGGTTGGTAATAGGGGGTCGTCATCAAATCACTTGCCCAGTTTACTATAAATTGAATCAAAATCCTAAGAGCCACCACATCCTTTTAAATTTTAATCATCGATGGCTAAATGATGAGATTTTAGGAAGTTGGTAATGATGAACTTGAAGAAGTTTGATAGCAACTCAAGAGATTCTCCAATGCTAAAGTTTGCAAAAGAATTGAAAAAAACAACGAAAATTACAGTTGACTGGTCTAGGAAAAAAGCCAAAGAAAAACAATGCGGAAGAAATTGCAAGGATGTTTGAACATAATCATGAAGGAGTTTTCAACAAAGAAGAATTCTGAAGGATGAGATCTCTTGAAGACAAAAAGAAAGTTCTGCTAGAAAAAGAGGAGATAGAGTGTGAAGAAATTCGAGGTACTAAAAGGCAGCCAACACAGGTCTGTCTTTGACCTGCTGTTGGGCACTAAAATCAAGGGGTTTCAAGCTGTTTTGTCTCAATGTTATAAGACAGTTATCTTGCTGTCCAAAACAGCCAACTCAAGACTGTCTATCACAGGCTGCTACAGGACTGTTTATCCTGTCGTTGTTTATCTTGCTGCTGTTTCAAGGCTGCTAACAAGTCCGATATTCTACCCCTCTGAATCTGCCTTTAGTCTTGTGATTTGATGCCCTTTTGAGTCTCTCTTTACATGGGTTAAAATATGGTTTACGCTACCATAAAAGTTAGAACATGCCTATAGCTCAAAACATCAAATACCCTCTAGGATCTTTAACAACTAACACAGCTGAAAGTACTAAGGAAACCATGACAAATGTACAAGTGTTTTTGGTCAACATGACCCTGGAAAACCCCCATGGGAAAAACCAGTAAGAGAGATAGATATATATATGGAGATCTGAAAGCAAATGCTACATCATGTAAATACACAAAGAACCCGATACAATCCAAGCTTATCCTCAAGCTTGTAATGGAGTTCCTCAAACTTGTCCCTGCTAGCCTTAGAACAAACACGCCCTTTGCCTCGGTGCCCCCCCTTCTCTTGCTATGCCCTTTGCTTGTCTGCTAATGATGTAGACTTGAACCCTTGCCTTGGAGAATGCACCCAATGCTATGGTGCACCCCTTGCAACTCACATAACCTTAGAACAAACACGCCCTTTGCCTCGATGCACCCCCTTCTCTTGCTATACCCTTTGCTTGCCTGCTAATGATGTAGACTTGAACCCTTGCCTTGGAGAATGCGCCCAATGCTATGGTGCACCCCTTGCAACTCACAACTACCTTCTTGGCTTGCTATC
Organism: Picea mariana; assembly: GCA_032191745.1. Lineage (NCBI taxonomy): Eukaryota > Viridiplantae > Streptophyta > Pinopsida > Pinales > Pinaceae > Picea > Picea mariana. The sequence goes on along the minus strand of JASDQU010100431.1, from coordinate 449,094 downwards.
TACATCAAAATGTGCGCCCTCACAAACTAGTGCGCACCCTCTACACAAGAGAGTCCCCCTCACTAGTTTGTGCTCCCATCACCTAGCAATGCCTCATTTGCCTCACACAATGGTGCCCAACAAGCCTTGCCTTCACCTCAACCAAGCGCGCCCTTCCTCCTAGAATGTGCCCCTTGCTTAAGTAAGTGTGCCCCTCACCTTGGATGCACCATCCATGCTAGCTTGCACCCTCCTTGCTCAAGAAGACATGCTCAAACCCTTGTGCACCCTCCTCTCCTCGAGAATGCACCCAAGTGTTCTCCAAACCCTCACTCCTCTCTTCTCTTCACTCCTCTTCTCCTCACCCAATTATCTCAAAAGTGATCAAGTGAACAATGAGCCTCACTTTACCCTCCTACCTCCTTTAGCCTCTCTTAGGCCAAAACTTAGAAGATCAAGGGCCTAGATTAAATCTAGCCCAAGTCTAATCAATGGATGAGATCACATCTCATAAATCTCATTTGGAAACCCACTTTGACTTAAGTTTCCATAGTCTGCTTTATGTTCTCTAATTCACTTTACTCAAGTGAATTAAATGTCACTTTAGACTTAAGTAAAGTGTGAATAAAATCAATGTGAAATTAGAACATAAGTAACATGTGAGAGTAATACTTTCCCCCCTTTGTGTTTATTGACTCACAAACACAAGGGGACCACTTTCCAAGGTACCCAAATCTCAACAAAGTGGAGACTTAAGAGTTCGACCAATGTAATGTATTGATCTAGTGCGTTGGCACATGTAACACCTTCCACCATGAAGAAATTTGAATTTCTTTGTAAAGAGTCAAGTTGTAAAAAGTCAAAGTTGCATGTCTAGGTCAAAGTCAAAGTTGTCAAGTTTGTTGCATGTTGCATGTTGCATGCATGTCTAGTTGCATGTTGCATGCATGTCATGTGCATGTTAAGGAGTTCACATGCATCTCATGTCAAGGGCGAGTTCCTAACTGAAGTGGTAAGTTCAGTTCTAATTTTCACTGCTGAGTTAATGGTCAGTTCTAATTCTGATGGCTGAGTTAACTTCAACATGCATTCACTTAGGCTATTTCGAGCCATCTCCTCTCTACCTCTCCACTCCTATTTAAGCAAGAAGTCGACCCTCTATTCTACACATTGTTATGCAGCGCAGAGTGTAGGAGACAGGGCAGTGAAGGAGTCGAATAGTGCTGGGTATCTCAGCAGTAAAAGACAGCAAGCATTGTTGTGAATATCAGCAGTGAGGGTCAGTGTGTACTGCTGTGTATTTCAGTAGTACATGACAGCATACAGTGTTGTCTATTTCAGCAGTAAAGGACAGCGTGTACTGCTGTGTATTTCAGCAGTACAGGACAGCAAACAGTGTTGTCTATTTCAGCAGTAAAGGACAGTGTGTACTGCTGTGTATGTCAGCGATAAAGGACAGCGAACACTGCTGTCTACATCAGCAATAAAGGACAGCAAATAGTGTTGTTCATATCAGCGGTAAAAGTCGGTGAAGTCTTGTTCTTTGTTGGTCTTACAGTCAGGTATTTTCATGGTGGATTATTGTACAAGATCTTACATATTATTTGCAAATTAAAGGAAGATTGTTTGCTAGAGTTTTCTCCCCATTTGGGTTTCTCCAGGGTAAATTCTTTTGCACGTGTGAGATTCTATTTGAGTACCTCTTCTACTTCTGTTCATCATTTTCGAGTATCCATTTTGCTGGTTGATAAATCGAATTTTGTTTAAAGCATTGAAGAAACTAAAGAAATAATCCGCATATTAAATCAAGCTCAATAATTTAACATGGTATCAGAGCTTAGGGTGTGATAAGCTTGTTGAAGTGCAGCAGCAAGGTACACACAGATCCAAGCAAGCTTGATTAAGTTTCCAACGTAAGGTCCATGGCATCCTCCATTTCAGTCAGGGCCGAGGATAGGCTCAAAATCGCTGCCAACTTCAATGTGTGTAAGCTCCGGATAACAAATATCTTGCAAGAGCATGATCTTGAGCAGTATGTGACCACAATGGTGGAGGAACCCACCACTAATACAGGAAGAGCGGCCTCCAGGAAGAGTCAAGCAAAGGCCAAGCGAATCATCTTTGACTCGGTCAAAGACAGTATAATGCAGCGATGACTTTGTTAATGACTGTCAAGGACTGTATGGATACCTTGGTGAATCTGTATGAGAAACAGGCTCCAAGTCAGAAGAGAACACTTAAGCACAAGTTTAAGTATTTGAAGATGGAGAAAGGTGAATCAGTAGCATCTTTCTGTTCCAGGATAGCCCAGATTAGAGATCAGTTTTTGGTCACAGGGGTCACAGTGGACAATGATGACATTGTACAAGCCATATTCGATGGTCTTCCTTTTTCATGGGAGACCTTCTTATCCAGTGTAAGTGGGAGAGAGATTCAACTCACATTTGAGAGGTTATGGCATGATTGCCTCCAAGAGGAGAGTCGCACAGCTACTAGGAGCGAGCCAACCAAAAAAGAGCATTCAGCATTAGCATCAAGATTCAAGGGAAAGAAGAAAGTCACTTTCCAGAAAGGCTCTCAGAGGAAGTCAAACACCAAAGGTATGTTCAAAAGCAAGAGTATTGATACATCTAAGATTAAATCCAAGGAAAGGGAAACATCATGCCTCAACTGCTGAGGATGATGAATCCAAACGAAAACAGAAAAGTCCTTCTACTGAAAAAGAAACTACAAAATAATATTACTTGGTTTCTGCCTTATTCAGTTCAGTTTTCAAGGGGCCGAAAACTTGGTTAGTAGACAATGGTGCATCAAAGCACATTACAGGGTACAAGGAAAACCTCTCAGATTTCAAGACAAAATCTTTTGCAAAGCAGGTTGAACTTGGGGATGACCAATGTTACAAGATAGAGGGAGTAGGCTCTATCTCCTTCAAATTGGAATCTAGGGCTAGGCTTCATGTTAATGAAGTATTATATCTTCCAGGGCTCAAGAAGAATCTACTATCAGTTGCAACCCTTGAGGACAAGAGATATTGGGTGATCTTCGAGGACAGGAAGGCACTATTGTGGGCTTAAGGTAGCCACTTGAGTACAACATAACCCATTGAGACTCGCAGAGGAGGACTGTACGTCGTGACAAGACAATCGGTTCATGCATTGGCTCATGATGCGACTAGCTCCAGCGAGTCATGGCACAGAAGACTTGGACATCTTCATTACAAAGCAGTTCCAAATCTATAGAACATGGTATGTGGCATGCCCTCTATTTGTCTCAGTAAAAATGAAATTTGTAAAGGATGCATGCTAGTTAAAAATATAAAGAAAGCATTTCCTAGTAATGACAACAGAGCTCAGGGCATCTTAGATCTGGTTCATTATAATGTATGTGGTCCCGTGTCATCTCTCTCACTCAATGGTTGTTTGTATTATGTCATTTTTATTGATGATTACTCAAGAAAATGTTGGATCTATTTCCTTAAAGCTAAAAGTGACACATTTGATAAATTCAAAGAGTATAAAGCCTTTATTGAAAAGAAAACAGGGAAACACATTAGAACCCTTAGAACAGACAATGGAGGAGAGTTTGAATCTCTCCAGTTTGAGGATTTATGCAAAGAAGCAAAAATCAAGAGACAGTTGACCATGCCATATAACCCTCGGCAAAATGGAGTTGCTGAGAGGAAAAACAGCACAATTTGTGAGGCAGCAAAAGCCATGATGTTTGACCAGGATCTGCCAAATTCTTTATGGGAAGAAGCTACCTCCATTGCCGTGTATATTCAGAACATGTGTCCACATGCTATCTTGAAGGACAAGACTCCTGAAGAGGTGTTCTCTAGGATCAAACCTGAAGTAGGGCATCTAAGGATATTTGGGTGTTCAGTGTATATTCATGTTCCTAAGGAAAAGAGGACAAAGATGGAACTCTCAGGCAAGAAAGGGGTTTTTGTGGGGTACAGTAAGAACTCCAAGGCTTACAGGATATATGTACCAGGTCAGAGGCAGATAGAGGTAAGCAGAGATGTGACTTTCCATGAGGAAGCCGCATTCAAGAAATCCAGAGAGCTTCAATAGGAATCAGAAGCAGTTCAATCAACTTCACCCTCTTCTAAAAATGAAGAGTCGGATGATCAGAGGGAGGAACCTCATGAAGGGCCAAGTGATGAGCCCCTAGAACCTGTTGAAGAGTTAGAAAGAACTCTTGAAGAACCTCCAGCCAAAAGGAAGCCAGGTTGGCTTAAAGAAACAGTGCAAGAAGCAAAAAAGATAGTTGCTCCCAAAGGGACTTTCAGAGAAAGTAAGAGGCCTCACAGGTTTGGAGGCTATGTTGCACTAATGAGCAACATCAGTGATCTCAAACCTTCTTCATTTGAAGAAGCAGATAAATTACAAGTATAGAAGGATGCCATGCTTGAGGAATACAAGTTTATTCTAAAGAACAATGTTTGGGACATTATGCCGAGGCCAAAGGGCAAATCAGTGGTCTCTTCCAAATGGATCTATAAGATCAAACATGCAGCCGATGGGAGTGTGGAAAAGTTCAAAGCAAGATTTGTAGCCAAAGGCTTCACTCAGAAAGAAGGAATTGACTACGAGCAGACT
>JASDQU010100431.1:404237-416563 GCA_032191745.1 Picea mariana | reverse complement strand
ACAAGACTTGGTTTCTCCAAGAGTCATGCAGATCCAAACCTTTATTACAAAGTCGTGGATAACGCACCTGTGATTCTACTATTATATGTTGATGATCTATTCATAACAGGTGAAGAATCTCTAATTATCCAGTGCAAGAAGGAATTAGCCTTTGAATTTGATATGAAAGATCTAGCTCTCATGCATTATTACTTGGGACTAGAAGTATGGCAGAAGCGTGGTGAAGTATTCCTTGGACAAGGAAAGTACGCAATAAAGATCCTTCAGAAGTTTGGAATGATGGACTGTAAGTCCATGGACACTCCTATGAATGCGGATATAAGAAAAGTGAAAGTCCCAGATTCCGATTCAATAGATCCATCTCTATATCGACAGTTAATTGGATCATTGATGTATTTGGTAAATACTCGACCAGATATTTGCTTTGCTGTAAATACATTAAGTTAGTTCCAGGTGGAACCTAGACAAGAGCATTGGATAGCTGCAAAGCATGTCCTAAGATATATTCGCGGGACAATAAACTATGGCTTGAGATATATCGCATCCAGTGATATCCAACTTCATGGATTCACAGACTCTGATTGGGCAGGAAGTGCAGAAGACAGAAAGAGTACTTCAGGTATGTGTTTCAGCCTGGGCTCTGCTATGATATCTTGGGGCAGCAGGAAACAAAAGTCTGTCACACTTAGTACAACAGAAGCAGAGTATATGGCAGCTTGTGAAGCATGCACAGAAGCAGTGTGGCTAAGGAAGTTAATCTCCGATTTATTTAATCAAACTCCAGAATCGACCATAATATATTGTGATAATCAGAGTTGTATAAGATTATCATAACATCCAGTGTTTCATGAAAGGTCGAAGCACATTGAGATCAAATACTACTTTATTCGAGATAAAGTCCAGGAAGGAGAGGTAAAGCTTGAGTATATCCCCACTGATGAGCAGACAACAGACATCCTGACAAAACCTCTATCCAGAATCAAGTTTGCATATTTTTGAGAAAAGATGGGGATCGTGGAAATAACTCCCTTAGCTGAAAGGGAAGATTCTCCAATCTAGGAGAAGGTACAGAAAAATATTCTTGAAAAACATTTGTTTTTGTGATTTAAATAACTCTCCAGTTAGGAGGGAGCACTGAAAATATTATTTATCTTTGTAATTGAAAATTAGTCCAGATTGGACAGATTCTTTCCTGTTCGGAAAGTGGATTGAGATTTTTGGTGGACAGTGACTTCCCATTGTGGTTAACATGGGAGGTAGTCTGATCGTTGATGTATCATAGACAACGACTTCCCATTGTGGTTAACATGGGGAGTGGTCTAGGGCAGTCTCTCTTCTTGAGGGTTACTCAAGAAGACTGGCCTGCCTCGTCGGACATCGATTTCTCATTGTGGTTAACATGAGGAATGGTCCGTTTTGGAGGTTGATNGGTTGTACATTCTCTCCAGGGCGCACTTTGATTAGTGTAGGAGGAATGGCCCAGGGTGGGGAATGGTCCAGGACAGTCATTCCTTAGGGTTTATACATTCTCTCCAGGATGCACTTTGATTAGTGTAGGAGGAATGGCCCAGGGTGGGGAATGGTCCAAACATTCCTTAGGGTTTATACATTCTGTCCAGGGTGCACTTTGACTAGTGTAGGAAGAATGGCCCAGGGTGAGGAATGGTCGAGGTTCAGAAATCATAAATAATCCTTCTTCCTTGTTTGAGAAGAATGGGGCAGATAGCCCATTGCTGATGTTCTATATTGAGGGCAGATATTCTTTCATATCTCACAGACGTGAGTGAAAGATTGGCCCAGATGATTTAGTTTTTATCATAACATTGTTTCCATGTAGGTTGCTATCAGATGTTTGTTATGAAGAATAGATGACAGTAGATGTAAACTATTGTGGTGGATATGTTCCACTATTCGTGAGGCAGATATTCTTTCAAAACTCACAGATGTGAGTGAAAGATTGGCCCGGAGACTGCTTGTCTCCAGACAATAGAGATATACTACTGTGGTGGATTTGTTCCACTGTTTGTGACTATGTGTCACGGTTTGAGTAGTTGCGTACTACCTAAATAGACACAGGCGTGTTCTATCAATTGATATTGTACCAGTTGTCATGGGAGATTATCCAGTTGGATAATAATGACGGTGCTTGTGTTGCTACCAGTTGAATGGTCTGTTGTGCTCAAGACCATACCTCCCTAGCTAGGAGGGAGTGTTAATATTATGGTAGCTTCGGGAGGTATGGACCTCTATTATGACCTATGACGAGATTAGAATACTCCGGAAGGAAGCAAAGAAATGAAGAAAACCCTAGACAGGTTGTCGGCTGCAGAAATATATTCAATATGAATTTATTAATACCCAGAAGGAGAAGTCAGCCCCAGTTAAACTGCCCAGACTACTATAAATACAGGGCGCCAGTTCTCATTATTCTCATCTCAGCAGTTGCAAAGTGAACTGGATCTGTGCAGGTGCAGTTGCAGCTTGTGCGCAAGTTTCTAGGAAGGTGTGCGCTAGCCTCTGGGTGGGATTATCTGATCAGCTTGGGTTCTATTCTTGCTTGGTGCATTAGCCTCTCTTGGCTATTGGATTGCTACCGGGATTCTCTTCTCTGTCAAGGTCAAGGTGCTTGGAGGGTGGCTTCGGCCTGTGGTTGGGTGACGAGGGTATCGTCAATAGTAAAACGAGCACAATCTTCTATATTCTAACAATATTTACTTTCCCTCCTCTAGAATTTCTCTAGGTAGGTATCACTTAAGGTGATTCCACATCAATTAGCTTCAATTCTTCAAAAAGATGATTGAAATAATTTGTAGATTCACCCAAGAGAGATCAACAATTGCAAGTTCGTGTGATAACACACTCGAGACATATCCTAGTGATCCTAAACCTCAGTAGACAAGACCCCCTTTACCATTGGAAGTTAGTCCTCCTCCTCAACCAACCTTGATATGGTTAGTATCTTAGCAAAGGTTAATGTACTTGTCCCTCTCAGTATTGATATTGTATATTTTTTTTAAATACCTACAACACAGTCGCTATTGCGACGTCTTGGAGTGTCGCTCCCATAGCAACCACGTCGGAGCTGATACCTCTTCACGTCTCTCTTGCCACCTCCAAGACGTCGCCCTTGCCACCTGCAAGACGTCGGTCCTGCCAATTCCAAGACATCGCTCTTGCCACCTCCAAGACGTCAGTCTTGCCACCTCCAAGAGTGTCGCTCCCATAGCAACCACGTTAGTGTTGATACCTCTTAACGTCGCTCTTGCCACCTCCAAGACGTCGCTTTTGCCACCTCCAAAACGTCACTCTTGCCACCTCCAAGACATCGCTCTTGCCACTTCCAAGACGTCTCTCTTGCCACCTCCAAGACGTCGCTTTTGCCACCTCCAAGAGTGTCGCTCCCATAGCAACCACGTCAGTGTTGATACCTCTTAATGTCGCTCTTGCCACCTCCAAGACATCACTCTTGCCACCTCCAAGACGTCTCTCTTGCCACTTCCAAGACGTCTCTCTTGCCACCTCCAAGACGTCGCTCTTGCCACCTCCCAGACGTCTCTCTTTCCACCTCCAAGATGTCGCTCTTGCCACGTCCAAGACGTCGGTCTTGCCACCGCCAAGACGTTGGTCTTAGGACAACTATATGGGGTTTGGACAGTCAAATTCAAGATGACATGTTTCCGCATGAAACGTCGCAATAAAGACAATATCTATGTCGTCGAAAAAGCGACGTCATGTGAAACGACGTTTGAGGGGGTCCGCTGTTTGTCATTCTCCTGACAATATAAAGTGGCAATTGTGTCGAATGTGCTGTCGGAATTTGACCCAAATGTACTAGTGTGCCCTCCCCCTTGAAAAAGAGCCTTGTCCTCAAGGTTTAAGATGAGGAAATTGTTGTTGAATGGTAGTCGACTCCCAGGTGGCATCTTCTAGTGGAGTATCCTTCCATTGAACCAAAACTTCTTGGATGGTGCGCTGGCAGAGATGATGTTGTTGCTGGTCCAATATGGCTTGTGGCTGCAACCAGATGGAACCTTCTTCATCCAACTCTGGTAGGTTGTTCTGGGTGTGGCACTTGGTGCCAATCACTTTCTTCAGGCACGATACATGGAATACAAGATGTAGTTTGGAGTGATTGAGAAAAGCTAACCGATAGGCCACTTCCCCCACGCATTTGAGAATAGTATAAAGACTATAAAATTTTGGAGCAAGTTTCTGACACTGTTGGGCTTTGAGTGAAGTTTGCTTGTCGCTCTTGCCACCTCCAAGAGTGTCGCTCCCATAGCAACCACGTTAGTGTTGATACCTCATAACGTCGCTCTTGCCACCTCCATGACGTCGCTCTTGCCACCTCCAAGACGTCGCTTTTGCCACTTCCAAGTCGTCTCTCCCACCTCCAAGACGTTGCTCTTGCCACCTCTCAGACGTCTCTCTTTCCACCTCCAAGATGTCACTCTTGCGACGTCCAAGACGTCGGTCTTGCCACCTCCAAGATGTCGGTCTTGCCACCGCCAAGACGTTGGTCTTACGACAACTATATGGGGTTTGGACAGTCAAATTCAAGATGACATGTGTTCGCATGAAACGTCGCAATAAAGACGATATCTATGTCGTCGGAAAAGCGACGTCATGTGAAACAACGTTTGAGGGGGTCCGTTGTTTGTTGTTCTCCCGACAAACAACAGGTGGGGGTAGGGTATGTATACCTTCGTAGACTTTACCAGTCAAATTGCTGGGCGAAGGGGGGTCCCTTGTCCCACAAACAAGGGGGTCTCATACACCAATTTGGTGTGGCTTGGCCGTGACCATAAAAATAGATTATTATTATTATTATTATGAAGTGGCAATTGCGTCAAATGCGTTGTCGGAATTTGACCCAAATGTACTAGTGTGCCCTCCCCCTTGAAAAAGAGCCTTGTCCTCAAGGTTTAAGATGAGGAAATTGTTGTTGAATGGTAGTTGACTCCCAGGTGGCATCTTCTGGTGGAGTATCCTTCCATTGAACCAAAACTTCCTGGATGGTGCGCTAGCGGAGATGATGTTGTTGCTGGTCCAATACGGCTTGTGGTTGCAACCAAATGGAACCTTCTTCATCCAACTTTGGTAGGTTGTTCTGGGTGTGGCACTTGGTGCCAATCACTTTCTTCAGGCATGAGACATGGAAAACAAGATGTAGCTTGGAATGATTGGGAAAAGCTAACTAATAGGCCACTTCCCCCACGCATTTGAGAATAGTATAAGGACTATAAAATTTTGGGGCAAGTTTTTGACACTGTTGGGCTTTGAGTGAAGTTTGCTTGTATGGTTGTAGACGGAGAAACACCTGGTCCCCTTCAACAAATTGACGTTTAGAACAACCCTGATTTATTTGTTGCTTCATGTAGTTTTGAGCCATGACCAAATTTTCTTTGGGAGTACGGAGAATGGTCCTGTAGACTGTAATATTGTAGTCAACCTCCTAAACCTTGGAGACACCCAACATGTATTGGAGAACAAATGATGGCTTATGTTTGTAGATTGCTTCAAAAGGAGTCATGTGAATGGCAATATGATAAGAGATGTACCACCATTCGCAAAGGGGTAACCATTGAACCCACTGGTGTTATTTGTCGGATGCAAAATACCTCAAATATATTTCCAAACATTTATTGACCTCTTTCGTTTGGCCATTAGTCTGGGGATGATGGGTTGTGTTGAGATGCAATTGGGTTCCCTGGAGCCTGAATAATTCTTGCTAGAAATTGCTAGTAAAAGTGGGATCACAGTCAGAAACAATAGAATGAGGCATGCCATGGATTTTGAAGATATTATCCATAAAAATTTGAGCCACTTTGGATGTTGTGAACGTGTGTTGAAGAGCAAAGAAATGAGCAGATTCAGAAAGATGATCCACTACCACCATGACGACTGACTTATTGCCTGATTCGGGTAAGCCAACAATGAAATCCATAGAAATATCCATCCGAATAGTATTTGGAAGCAGAAACTCAAAGATCACCTTGGATTTAAGGGCCCACTGTTTGCTTAAATATAAACGACCTTTATAGCGGAAATCTTCATTGTGCCAAGAGAACCCTGTAGCAACTTGGGGATCATGTTGAAGTTTTTGGATTAGACTGGAAATTTTGGGGTCTTGCAACCATTCCTGGCAAACAAATTGAAGCCAGTCAGCGACAATGAATGAGAGGGAAAAGAGGGAACCTTCTTCTTCATGTTTCTTGGAAAGAGCATCAACCACCACATTTTCTTCCCATCTTGTAAACAATCTCATAATCATATGCAAACAACTTGGTCACCCATTTTTGTTGCTTCAAGGATGAAATTCATTGTTCCGGGAAGTACTTGAGGATTTGATTATCCGTTTTAATTTGGAAGTGTTGTCCCAACAGATAAGGGTGTTAGAGATCCACTGCATGCAAAACAACCAACATTTCATTTTCATAAGTCGATTGGCCCAAATGTCGTTCTGACAACTATTTGTTGGTGAAAGCCAAAGGTCGTCCATCTTGCATGAGGACTGCCCCGATTTCTCTCCCTGATGCATCACATTCCATAACAAAGGTCTTGGTGAAGTCAGGTAGGGCCAGTACATGAGTAGTGCACATAACTTCTTTCAAGGCTTGGAAGGATTGGTCAGTTGTTGGAGTCCAATTGAAAGCATTCTTTTTAAGGAGAGTTGTTAGAGGAGCCACAATTTTGCCATAATTTTGAACAAACTTGCGATAATATCTCGTTAAACCCAGGAAACCATGCATGATTTTAAGAGTTTTAAGGCGAGACCAATTTTGCATAGCTTCAATTTTCTTAGGATCCACCCTTACACCATCCTTGCCAACAATATGACCCAGGTACTCAACTTCGGAGATGCCAAAAGTACATTTAGAGTGTTTGAGGAAAAGTTTGTGCTTGGAGAGGATATGGAGAACTTGGTCTACATGGGTGAGATGGGCTAGCCACATTTTACTATAGATGAGAATATCATCAAAGAAAACTAACACAAAGTGATGGAGGAAAGGACGAAAGGCATGATTCATGACACTTTAAGAAGTGTAGGGAGCATTACAGAGACCAAAGGGCATGACCAAGAACTCATAGTGGCCCTCATGAGTGTGAAATGCCATCTTGGGGATGTATTTCTCTTTCATAAGTATGTAGTGGTATCCAGAATGAAGGTCAAGTTTGGTAAAGTATTGAGCTCCACTGAGTTCATCCAAAAGGTCATCTATGACGGGAATGGGGAATTTGTCCTTTATGGTAAGTTTGTTGAGGGCACGAAAATTAGGACACATGCACCAAGTGCCTTCCTTCTTGAAGACCATGAAAATAGGGGAAGAATAGGGGCTTATATTGGGATGGATAACACCTACTTCTAATAATTCGTGGACAATTTTCTCAATTTCAATTTTTTTAGCAAAGGTATGATGATAAGGGTGAATATTGGGAGGAAGATTACCTGATATTAAAGGAATCGAATGGTCATGGTCATTTGGGGAGCAGAAAATCCAGTAAGAGCATTCAACGAAATTAGTGGTTCAACTTCAGGAGGATCAGAGGGCGATGTAATATTATCTGTTTGGGGTAGCGCTGCTTCAGATGAAACCTCAACATATTCATCAAAAACATCCTCTGAAATGGCCATAATTTTTTTTTTTTCTTTACACTTGTGCCCTAGAAATTATTTATCATCACAATTATAGAAAAGACCCTTGAGTTGGAATTTAACCATTTCTGCCTGTTTTAATTTTTGGACCTTGAGAGGAGTGGCTTGAGGGGGCAGGGGTGGTAGGTTTAGGGCGGGGAACAAAATTGAGTTTTCTGCTCTGGGCCAAGATGACCTATTGTGCCTCGTTGGAACATTTAGTGTCTTCCAACCAAGTTTGGGGGTGAGCCATTATGCCCTGGGCTCATATTTCATCCTTGAGCCCACTGATAAAGAATTCCCTAAAGAAAGCATCTGTCATGCCCTCCATTTGGAAATCCAAGTGCTCAAAGGGAGCAATAAAATATTCCACTATCCTAGATTGTTTCAACTTGGTCAGACGTTTGAAATGGTGGGTGTCTGTGTCAAAGCATTCATACAACTTTGCAACAAACTGTGGCCAAGCAATATACCCTTGGCATGCATTTCAACGCCATTGCCACCATTTCCATTGTTCTGGATCCAAATAGAGAATTCCATAATGAAGCTTGGTCAACTCATCAATAATGACATGCAGGGAGAAATGATGTTCCATCTGAGTGACCGAGATTGTTGGATCCGAGCCATCAAATTTGTTCACCTCAACTCTGGGAAGACGTTGATCACGAGGTAGGGAGTTGATGTGCAGAGGCTAGTTGGAGTCAACATTTTCAGTATAGAGAGGTAGGTCTGAGGAGGAAGGACCCTAGAATTTGTTCATGAATTGTTTGAGAGTCGAAGTGACTTCATCAATTCATCTCCCTAGCTGGTCCTGGATGTAGTCCATTTTGGCATGAATGGCAGGAATGTCATTATTCACTTTGGCCTGAAGGGCAATAAGGTCATTATTCAATTTTTTATTGGTTTCTTCTTGGTGGGTGGGAACCATGAGGTGAAGAAGAGTGGGTCCATGGACAAAAACGTAGATAAGTGATACATACCACTACGATCATGTAAACAAGAGGAAACTAATGGGATAAGTGGGAAATAAGGGTGTCGAGAAGGGTATGGGTCCACGGGGTAAAAAAAAAAGGCTAAAAATGATAGGTATCACAATGAGCAGGGCGAAAGGAGAATCCAATGAGATAGGTCTCAAATAAGGGTACAAACAGGATCCAAACTTTTTTTTTTTTAACTCCTGCAGAGTTATACTCTGATCTGAATAATACTACAATGTCGAAATGCCAAAATTCTTAACAGAAAAAAATGTGTAGTAATTTCACAACTAGGATGCAGGAAGTAAGGTTGCACGACCAAAATATCCTTTTTGTTCCTTGTCTGGTTTGTTCCCCCCCGAGTTAGGGTTTGCAGGGTACCCATGGACAAGAGTTTTCCATGCTCTATAACTCTTTGATATATGTGCGGGGTTGAACAATAGTACTCAACACAATATCTTAGGGCACCAACTAAGGAGGCTCGACTGTACCCTGAGTCGTACTACTCGATTACCCAGGTACTAGAGAGTATCTTCCCGAGTGTTGTTCTCGGTGGCACTATAACAGTCAAGTGACCAATCGATTGATCTAGGGCTGGTTTCCAGAGACCTAAGGGACTCCCGATATACCTGTCAGTACGTGGGAGTGATTGTCGTGTACAAATTTAGTCTAATGTAGTACTACTCGAGGGGTACCAAAAGGGGTTACAGAGCTTTCCAACAAAGGAAAAACTTTGGTTTCTAGGAAACCCCGTGAAATTGTCTATATTTCCCGAGTATAGTTTTCGCCACTGCAGTTTTACCCACTGAACGACAGATCTCTATGCTTCAAAGACGTTGACAATACATGTTTCTACCCTGGGAATTTTTATTTTACCCACAATTCCTCCCAAGGAAAGTGCTCTGATACCATTTGTAAGATACCATATGTAATATAATATACAAAAACATGAATATTCAACAGATATCAATGAAACAACAAAATATTGAGAAGGGGAATACCATAAATAATACCATTATTCAAAGAAAGCAATGTTCACTTGCCTCTTCAAGGGGGAAACCTCCAGCAGAGCAAAGCTCTATTACAATAATTCTCAAGACAAGCTTTCTCATGCCTCCTACTCTTATTTATAATAATCATATCTTTTAAAGAACATTCTAGAGGAAGATCTTTCTAGAAGTGAAAGCTTCTATTAGGTCTTCTTACATTTATTTGTTCACATTTATTAAATAGGACTTATTAACTAATGTCGACCTTTATTACATGGAAAATATATTATTCTATCTATACGTGAGGGGTTACGGAGGTTAGGTCTCTAAATCATTCCCAAAGTCAAGTGACTCTTTTGAATTGCAGAATACTTGGTAGGCTCTGAACCTATGGTTAAAAAATATGCAATCCCCTCAAGGTAACTAAGGATGGGCTTGACCCGAAATAAATCAATATTTGGTAGTTGATCATCTATTGTACCCCCTAATTCACCTGATTGCATCAATGATAAGAGGTCAATACCCACATTATTCTTACCATGCCTGACAATGAGTTCAAAAGAAAACTCCTCAAACAGTAATAACCATCTACAAATTCTTCCTTCTAACAAAGGGATTATTCACCAAATACTTTAGGGTTGAGTTATTTGTAAAGAATTTAAAGGGGTTCCCAACACGTAGTGACATAATTTTTGTAAGGCATACACTATATCTAACCATTCTCGTTCTGTTGCACTTAGCCCAGGACAACTTCATGCTTGGTGAACTAGACAAGGTTATACAAATCCCCTATTTATGGTTATGCAATAACTACTCCTGGCGTTATGTTGTAGGCATCTGCATGTACATGAAACTCAACAAACTGATAAGGAAATACTAAAATGGGAGCACCTACCAACTTTTCCTTCAACATATTAAAGGAATACATTATGCGATCCAACAAAAAGCTTCTAACATCCTTAACAATTTCTCTATGGGTTCTATATAGAGGTGTAGTTGCTAATGAACATTCGGTAATAACCAATGTGATCTAGAGTGGAGTGCAACATCTTCGTACAAGTTGGCGTAGGAAAATTAACTATCACAACAATTTTGGTCAAGTCCACTAGGACTCCCTCTTTGCAAACAATGTGACACAAGAAATGTACCAAATGGTGTGCATAAGACACACTTCTTTAAATTCACTATTTTTAATAGCTCATACACCATCCAATCATCTAAATACATTTTTTAAAACTTGTGAATATAATCCTAGAAGGTTGCTAGGACTATTCGGGAAAACGTAGCAAGAGCATTCTTCAACTTGAATGGCATCGCATTGTAGGCAAAGGAACTCCACTCAATACTGAAAGTGGTCTTCTTCGCATCCTCTTCCATGATAAGGAGTTGGTGGTAACTCTATAACCCATTGGTGAAAGAACATGCTTCCTTACCCGCAACTTGATCTAACACCTCATCACTGAAAGGAGTTAGAAATGGATCATGTACAAATGCTATATTGAGGCCCCAAAAATCAACACAAACTATGATATCCTTAGTGTCTTTCTCACTCTGAATCACTATTGGGTTGATTCAATCGTATTCTTCACCACAAAAGATTAAACCTAGAGTGAGCATGTGATCATTCTCCTTCTTAACTTTTTATTTGACCCTTGAGTCGATGTCAAAAGGTCGTTGTTTAATAAGTTTTGCAATCGGATGCAACCCAATATTCAACTCACTTAATTCCCCTTTTATACCATTCAACTCTATAAAAAATTGTGGGAGAAATTCCTTGTACTCTTTTAGCAAGCTCACAACATCTTACATGGTTTGCTTGTCCCGATAATTCCCCATTGAGGCAATTTTTGGGAATTCCTATTTTCCAATAGTAATCTTTCTCAACTTCATAGGTTATGGGTAAGGATTCTTAGATGCATTGTGCTCTTTTTCTCGGACTTGTCTTGAACTTTCAAACTCCCAGAAAGAGAAATGTCACAACTCCTCTAGATCATCATTATTTCCATCGTCTCATTTGACCTTCTGACAACGTAGTAGCTTAGTGAGATTCCCTTCCAAATCCCTTAAATTGGCCAACTTGCAATGTCACAAACAAGTCCTAGTGTTAATTCTGCCACTAATCTATGAACTTAAACTATTTGATAACCATCATGGTAGTACTGGTAATTGGGAGTTTTACCAATATAGGAAAAGGCAACACCAAAGTGCTCATGAACCATGTATCAACCTTTAATATATCTCTTGGATTATTCATTGTGATACCAAGCCCTAGGAAAAGGCCCTAAGGCATGTAAGAACTCATGTACCAATATTTTTGTTGAAGACCTTCTTGCTCCCATTTTTTTATACAATTTTCTATGGAATTGGAAGGGTTTGTCTTTCCTTGATATCGTTCCTTAAAATCCACCATTTCCCCATTAGTTAAAGACAAATCCTCAACTTCTAAATTATCGTGGGAGGAGGGGAACCTATGTACCATGACAATTTACATTATAACCTAGGTGGGGAGATTCTACTTGTGTGTAGTCCACCAATCCCCCAACAGAACATCGAATGTTGGTACCCTTTACTCTTACCCAACTCTGTACTCCATGGCATCCATAAAATCTTCAACATTGCTAGTCCCATCATAAATAAGAGGGTCTCTAAGCTTTGTCCCAATCAAGTGAACAAACTTTATTGAAGCACACCATTGAGTGGAAATCTCATGGTTGTGATCTTGCAAAT